>JANRGW010003378.1:0-16001 GCA_024733675.1 Psilopsiagon aymara
AGAAAGTTGGGGCTGTTCAGCCTGGAGAAGAGAAGGCTGCGTGGAGACCTCATAGCAGCCTTCCAGTATCTGAGGGGAGCGTATAGGAATGCTGGAGAGGGACTCTTCCTTAGAGACAGTAGTGATAGGACAAGGGGTAATGGGTTTAAACTTAAACAGGGGAAGTTTAGATTGGATCTGAGGAAGAAATTCTTGACTGTAAGGGTGGTGAGGCACTGGAACGGGTTGCCCAGGGAAGTTGTGAACGCTCCATCACTGGCGGTGTTCAAGGCCAGAATGGACATAGCCTTGGGTGTTATGGTTTAGCGGGAGATGATCTTAAGGTCCTTTCCAACCCTAAATATTCTATGATCCTATGATTCTGTGTTAGGAATATTGGTATTGGCTAGCAATAAATAAAAAAATAATAAAAAAAGAAAACCTGAACCAGAACAGTCTCTGTCCTTAGACCATCCTCTGTTACTGGATATAGCACTGGTGAGTATCAAGAACTAATTAGTATCCCAAAGACTTGCCTGCTGGCATTTGAAAAAGCAAAGCACTTTCCAACAGTTACCATACTTCTCGATCCCCTTTTTCTAAAGTAAATAAGATGAATTTGGCTTTCATTAGCAGATACAGGGAAAGGTCAAAATCTAAGTGATAAAGGGATGGTTTTTAATGAATTTTCTTCCACTGATACAGTTCTATATAAGTTTTTGAAAAGGAGAGAAGAGGAATGCTGTAAGTCAGCTGTAACTGCAAGGCTGTAATTTGGTGGGAAATGCCACTTAAAGATCTTCCTTATACACATATTCTATACTTGGAACAAATCCTGGAGATAAATTTGGCTTTCTGAAGAGAAGTGTAAGAGATCCCAGGGCAAATTTACAGAGCAACCTTAAAATATTTGAGCTTGTGGGATGTTAAGTGTGCTCATAGCTGCGCAGAGATATCTGCCAGGTGGTGGCAATTGGCAAATTAAAAATGTTACTCATGACAATCCATAAGATATTCATATTTGTTTTGAAGAGTTGCTGTTCATGACCAGTCCAAGAAGAGATCACCGGTAGGAAGTAAAAGAAAATATATTTGAAGTCTGGTGTTTCATCTAGGTTGTACCTGTGAGTTTTATGTATATTAAAATCACAGAGCACACTGAGACAAGACAAATACCTGCTTGCATTGAGCTTTCTGTTAGATCTGCTTAATAATCAGGTGTAGTTTTGTGCTTGTCATTACTGATGCTTCTGAACATAACTGCTGGGATGTAAGAAACAAGGTAATAAAAAGTTGTTTTCAAGTAAGATTTGAAACTACATTCTATTTCTTTCCATAAGATGTGAGAGTTCGGAGCATTCTTCAGTGTGGTAAAGTAAGTAGTAAAAGTAAGATATATTGTAAAAGTAATATATATTGTACATAAATGTGCTGTTCTAATGCTGTACCAGTTATTATAAATAACGAGCTGGAGCAAAGAAAGAGATAGCATGGAAAACATCATCTGACTATTCAAAAGAAATTTATTATAGATTCATAGAATGCTTTGCATTGGAAGGGACCTTAAAGATCATCTACTTTCAACCCCCCTGCCACAGGCATGGCCACCTTCCAGTAGACCAGGTTGCTCGAAATCCTGTCCAATCCAGCCTTGAACACTGCCAGGGATGGAGGCATTCACAGGTTCTCTGGGCAACCTTATAGTAAAGAACTTCTTCCTAATATCTAATATATATCTGCCTTCTTTCAGTTTAAAGCCATTCCTACTTGTCCTCTACCTGCCGTTGTAAGAAGTCCCTCTCCAGCTTGCTTGTAGGCCCCATTCAAGTACTGGAAGGCTGCTATAAGGTCCCCCCCCCCCGAGCCTTCTCCAGGCTGTCACAAGAGCGCAGCTGATGGGGAGAATCACCTCTCTCAATGTTTCTTTTGATGCAGCCCAGCATGTGGTTAGCTTTCTGGGGCTGCGAGTGCATGCTGACGGCTCATGTTGAACTTCTTGTCAGCTAACACCTCCAGGTCCTGCTCTCACTTCAGACTCTGCTCAGCCTGCATTTGTACATGGGATTGCCCCAACCCAGGTGCCAGGACCTTGCACTTGCTGATCTTCATGAAGTTTGCACTGTCTTGCCTCTTGAACCTGTCCAGGTCCCTCTGGATGGCATTCCTTCCCTCCAGCATGTTGACTGCACCACATAGCACGGTGTCATTGGTAAACTTGCTGAGTGCAGACCCAATCTCACTTTCTGTGTCACTGACAAAAATATTGAACAAGATTGGTCCCTATACTGACCTCTCAGGAGCACCACTCGTCACTGATCTCCACTTGGACATCAACCTTTGACCACAACTCTTTGAGTGTGACCATCCAGCGAATTCTTTATCCACAAAATCAAATCTATGCCTCTCCAGTTTAGAGACCAGGATGCCAATGCAGGATAGTGTCAGAGGTTTGAAGAAGTCAGGTAGATGATGTCACCCTTCCCTTATCCACTAATGTCATAACCCCATCACAAAAGGCCACCAAATTTGCCAGGCACAATTTGCCCTTGGTGAAGCCATGTTGGATGTCACCAATCACCCTTTTATTGTCCGTGTGCTGTAGCTAGCTTCCAGGAGGATCTGCTTCATGGTTGGAATTGATGATCTTAAAGGTCTTTTCCAGTGTAGTTGATTCTATGATCTTGCCAGTCACTGAGGTGAGGCTGTCCGGCCTGTAGTTCCCTGGATCTTCCTTTTTTCCCTCTTTAAAAATTGGTGTGATGTTTCCCCCCTTTTCCGGTCAGCAGGAACTCCACCACACTTCTCAAATATGATGGATAATGGCTTGACAACTTCATCTTACAGTTCCTTCAAGATCCGTGGATGCATCTCTTCAGGTTCCATGGACTTGTGCACCTTCAGGTTCATTAGATGGTCTTGAACATGATCTTCTATAGTGGCCTGTTCTTCAAGTTCCCAATCCCTACTTTTCCCTTCTTTGAGTTGGGTGGTGTGGCTGGAACACTTGGTGTTCCAAGTGTTATCCTAGACATGGTGGTCCAGAAGTGACTGTTTCTTTTAGAGACTCACAGTGCCCCCTGGCCTGTGTCTTCCCAGTTTCCAAACTGATTTTTGTGAACAGAGTTCCATAGGATTGGGCTGATGAGGATGTGTGTTAAGTCCCCTTGTTGGGATAGCAAGCCTGGGGGTGAGGACACTACCATGTAAATCCAGTCAAAATTATCCTTGTCAGCAGTTGCCTGTAGATGTGCTCTGTGTGCATGGTAGAAAAATTACTGAAACATCAGCAAAGCATTCTACTGAGTTGCTTTATACTGGTTTTAGTAGATTTAACCTTGAAATTTTCTGTCTGAGAATGTAAGGCTAATTTTTAGGATTGAGAGAGGCTTCAATGACCCTACCTTAATTCAGCTGTCAGAAAGATAAATTGACCCCTTTCCAAAATCTTTCTTATCATTCATTACTTCTGTTTTAGTCTGAGGACACTGCTACTCTCAGTTACCTAAAACACTTTGCCTGTGTATGATAAAGAAACATTTGCTAAATCATTTTGTGAAATGAAAGCTAGAGAGAGAAGTTAATTTTGGTAACATGTTGGTTAGTTTTACAGTCAAGTGTCTTTTTTTATTCCCAATATTACAAGTCACTTACAATACACCAGTTTACTTAAAAAGATACTGTAGTTTTTAATGTGAGTGAAATATGTCAAACTAAATTAGATTTGGGCTTTGATATTGGCAAGCCTGTATTTGCCAATAAGAGCTTAAGTCTAGTAACAGATCTAGGAGTGGAAATAACTTGTGAAGTTCTATACCTGGTTGAGTGTCCAGCACTGGTCACTGCAGGCTCTTGTTGGTTAGTCGTTTGTGTCTGAAATGGGGAAAAATAATTCCATTGTATGTAACTTTTCTCACTTCCTCTGTTTCTCCCTTATTGGAATAAGCTGCATTCAGGAACAGTTCGTGTTTAGGGGCTGAGTGCTGCTTAGGTTTCTCGTGGAGCAGAAGCTGGTTTGTTGCTTTGATTTGTTTGTTTATTTTGTAACTATATTTTTAGTACTGCATAAATTTACACTTTCAAATTAATTTCTTCAGAGTATTTTGTTAGTTTAGATCTCCCTGTTCCTGTGGGCTGCTTCTTAGTCTTTACGTTTTAATAGTGTGTATGAAGGTACAGATCTGCTTCATTGCTCCTTTGGTAAGGAGGCAAGCTGAGAGTTGCTTTGTTCTTCACTGTAGTTTCTAGCTATTTCTGAGCTAATAGGGTAGCTGGGAGCAACAAAGTTTAAGTAACTGGAGAGTTGTACCACATTAAAACCAGTGTAAGAAGAAAATGAAGCCTTGGAATCAGCACGTGAGTATATTTGTTTCTAACCTGAGTGTCAAGAGTGTGGTTTAGGCAAATTATTTGCTATGATCATGCATTGCTCTTGTGTTGCATTAGAACATAAGCTCAGAAAGATGGTTTAGAAGAAAAGTGAGATTATTTAAGTTTGAAAAGAAAGGTGGTGTCAGGAAAAATGTTTCTAAGAGCAGTTCAAGGAAAGTACTAAAGAATGAAATATTACTGAATTGTAATGCTGTAATTTTTTAACCTACTGCCACAGATTGTATTTCATACAATTATTTATTGTATTTTTTTGTGCATAAATTTTAGTGTAGCTCTCTTCATATCATTCCTGCAAACAGCTTTTCAGTCACCTGAGTTGATTTTGTTATTGTGGGATAGCATTCTTAATGTGTTCCACTCACTCCCAAATACTCCTTTTTAAAGTTCCTCTTAGACTTACAGGTAAACAGCTCACTGTCTCATATCTCTTGCACGCTTCATGCTATGCTGATTTCATTGGATCTGCTTGCACAGATAAGTACCTGTCTGTTTAGGAGCTGCTGTAGGTATGCTGAGAACATTTGACATTTCAGACTTCCTTTGATGTGCTTATTTGGATGTGGATATGAAGTCAATAAATATTCTGGATGTGACTAAAAAAAAAAAAAAGGAAAAAAAAGGAAAAGAGTGAGGACTGCTGCTCTTAAGTTTGAGAACATTTTAGAAAAAATCCTGAACTACTCTATTTTAGAGCATGTGAGGTGTTTTAAGAGACTACTGGCACAGTATATGCAAAGCTCAAACTCCTGTGTTAGGAGATAGACAGGAGACCATGTCTGTGAAAATGGGCAATCAACAGAGATGCATAGGACAAAACTTCTTCCCCGACTCTATTAGTGAAGGTCATAGGTTGTTGTTTAACTACTTCGTCCCTGCCTTGTAACATGAATGAGAGAACAAATAATATCAAGAGCTGCTGCACCAATGACTTTTTTCCTTTTCCATAGCTCCAAGTGGTTGCTTTTGAGTTTGTTTCTATTTTTCATTGTTTCCCTTTTTTGGTATTTGAGTACATGAGCTTTTTCTGTTTATAAACTCTTGAATTTGGAAAATATCCTATGTCATATTTCAGAGACCCTAATTTGTAGTTGACAGACATTTAAGAATAAAGAAAAAATAATTCCTTCAGGTTTACAATAAGAAAAATATTTAGTATTATTATTGATGGAGGCTTATCTCAGGGAATTGATACTGGAAGAGTTTTAAAGTGGACAGAATTTTTCCATAGCTTGATGTCATGATAAGTACAAAAGTTGCCAAGTCTTCAAAAATCAAATGGCTGATGCCGTGAATACGTACTTCCGTAATACCAATTTTAATTTTTAGTAATCTCCTTAAATCTTGCTGTTTAGCAGTGTGTGTGTGCGCGCGAGGAGGAGGGGTGGGAATAGTGTTTAGCTGTTCTGGAGGTTTGGTACAGTGACTCTGAAATAGCTGCTAAACCTGGTCGTGTCACTGCCCCTGCCCCACGCAAGCTCTTTAGCAAATGCATTTCTCCCCTGCAGCATCCCCACTGCCCTCCAGAGCTTGTTGGGACCTCTGGATGGATGAGCAGCTACTGGTGGTTCCTCCTCTGGAAAATGTATGTGCTGAAGGGAATTCTCTCCAGGCAGTCTCAAGTGTCTCAGGTTGTTCAGTCTCTGTCCCAAGACAGCTGGGCATAAGTAGTCTGTTCACTGAGTCCAGCCCACACAGATGATTGAAAGGAACGAGAGAAATCAAAATAGCACATTTCCCTTGGGCCTCAAACGCTGAACCTGGATTTCACATAAACTCCTAAGTGGTGGTGTGTGTATCTGCATATACTGTGTGTGTCTTTGCATGTTTATAAAATTATCAAACAACAATATACATATTTGTAGTCCGAGCAGAATTATATAAAATGGAAGACTTGGGATTTTGTTTTTCCTATTTATTTGCCATTAGTGGGTTTTTCCGAGAAAACACTGTGTTCTAGTGAAAACCTAGCAGTTGATTTTTCATATGCATATACATAATCCACTCAAGTTATTCCCTGTTCACCTCATCAGACTCAGTTCTCTCCTTCCATTTAGGAAATCCAGTGTTCCCTAAAGCCCAGATAGGGGTTATCAATCATGTTCAATATTAGGTTACTTGCAGAAGACAGTCATTACCTTTAATGTGTAATAACTGCGCCATGAAGATAATACAATAAAATCCAAGAAATGTAATTTAGAAAAGCTTCCTGCTCAAGCTTAAAGAAAAAAAAAGTTATAATCCGATCCTTAGGGTCACAGCAAATCTTGTTTATTTTTTTCCTTCTACTTTGTGCCTTTTGGGGCTTCTTGCAGAGTAATGCATCATCTGCCTGGAATGGTTCTCAGTGTGGGTCTGCTGCATTCAGCTATTTCTATAGAAACATGCAAGAATACTTTTTGTTGTAGTATAGCTGCTGTGCTAGGGACTGCTGCATTGTTGTATTGTGATTGTAATGCTCCTGCTAAAAAACTTACAATTTGAATTACAGGGAATAGGACTATGCTATAGTTTCGACTTAGGTGTGAATGGTGCCCAAATGGAGATACCAGAAACTTGGAAAATTAAGAAAGATTTTTCTGTTCAGATGTGTCCCCAGGGAAGCAAATGGCTGTTTTTTGGGGGTGACTTCAGTGAGGGGCAAGGGTCAAGGTGTGGAGCAGTTACTGGCTTTGTACCTTTTCTCTTGGCTTCATTCTCCAGTACTGACACTCTAGTGTGCCTGACTATCCCACTGGGAGGGAGCAAGATAGTGTCTGCTTTAGAAGGTGGAAGAGTAATGAAGAGGTAAGTAGCAAAGCAGACTTCCTTATCTTGGGAAGGGCAATGTGGCCCAGTCATTTCAACCAGTCTTTCGTGAGAGATTCCCAGCTCTGACTGGATTTCTCAAGAGCAGTTTCATGCAAGTGGCAATGGCAAATCCTAGCTCTGTGGTTTTAGATGGTAACAGTGTTTCTCCACTCCTACAAATACAGCTGGAAGCTATCCTTGATGAGGGGATTATTCCTTTATTACCTCAGCAACTTGGATTAATATTCTGACTCAGCTGCCAGAATTATTCTTCATTTGTTTACTTTATTGGCAAATGTTTACACTTCTTTAAATAATTAAATTGTATTTAATTACTTCTCCCTCTTTTGGGTACCTCCTCACTAGGTTTTATGCTGTTCTATTTACTGTAATCCAGATCTGAGCAAAGGCAGTTTCTGATCATTTGATAAATCCAGTTTTCCATGAGGGAGTTTTCAATGGGGATATGGTTTCCATGAGCTATTCTCTGTAGAATTAAGACTGTAGTCTGCAGTTATCATGTGTTTCTTTGATGTGATGTATTTTGATGTTAAGCTTTTAATGGCGTTCTTGTTCTTTTCTGCTGGAATATATTTTCTCCTGCTGCTGTCTCTAGTTGTACCTATTCTAGTGAGCCAAGCAGCTTTGTTAGGTAAAGATGACCCTTTTGAGGACTTATTTTTTCATTCCTTTTAGGTGCACACTTATAAGTAAGTGAGCAGCCATGCAAAGTAATAAAATCAGTCAACTGATCTCAAATACCTTTAGATCAAAAATTGTAACTAAGCAGTTAATGGAGTTTACAATACTGGTCCCCTGTATTACTTGTGCTAGTAATCATCAAGGTTTGAGAGGGAAATCTAAGCAAAAACTGGAGTACTACTGGGAAAACTTTGGAGGATTTTTACTCCAGAGGAAAACAATAGAAAACATGACAGCTAACCAAGCTTCTGACCTATTCCTACATGAAGGCAGTATTCTGTCATTTCAACTCACCTGAATGTTCAACACTGAAACCTGATGTTTCAGCAGGCACTATCCAGCTTCTTTAACAGTCTTACTTCAGTACAGTGATAGGAGTTTGTAGTTTCACTGAATATTTCTTTACGTAATCAATTTGAAAGAAAACTGAAAAAATTGTATTCTCTCTGTCTTTGTGAAGCTCCTCTTTTTCCCCAAAGCTCTGGAAAACAGCTATCAGTTAAAGGTAGAGGCAAATCAATATACAGAAATCTCCTCTCTTCCTTAATTGTATTTTTTCCACATGTGCAGCCAAAATTTGAAATGACCTTGCCCTTAACTATTGTCATGATATTGATGTTGAATTGTCTCTGGCACTGAAATAATCCAGTAAATGTGCTCTCTGCTTAAGTGCAACTTGAATTTGAAAATCACATCAATAGAAGTTCTTGGAAATCCTATTTGAAATTAATAAGCATGATTGCTCATGCTGTAAATGCTTTAAAATCATTCTGCTCAGACACCAGAAGCTATTACAAGTGACTTTTCTAGCCAATCTTTGTTACCCAGCATAGGTCAGAATTAGTCTCTGCGCATCAAATATAGTCAGCACGCTGTAATTATTCTGTGGAGTAAGAATCTTGACAAAGCACTATAAAATAAATTCTAAAAGAGAATCATAGTTAATATACCCTAGAAAACTGTGAACTAGACTTGTCAAATGATGTCTGCTGTGAATTAGTGTCTTGGCCTGAATTAATAAAATTATGTAGAGGCTGTTAGTGAGATGAAACTTGTTGATGCAATGACATATTTGATCTATTAAATACTTTTTCCTTCCTAATACTGCAGCTTTTGCTAGTCAGCACTAGCTAGATGTTTCTTATTTTTCTAGCCTTAAAAAAAATTTGCCTTCTTACTGTAATAAAATAAATACTGCATAAATGAAAGCATAAATCTACTGCCTATGTATACTTTTGTGGTGGGTTCTCTGATTTTTGCTTAACTGGAAGCTGCATCAGAATAAGAACGCTAGTGTTTGGAAAGATGTTGCTGTGTGGTGAATCCTGACCCAGCACTGAGGAGAGGAGTGTTTGTGTGACTGAATGGACAGATCATGATAGCTCTGTTCTGCAGCAAATTGAACAGGGCTGTGATTAAGTCTTTCTTTTGAAGATGTTCTGAAATTTGCCTTAAGTATTTGTTTATATTCACTGCTCTTACTTGTCATGAAACCAAGGCACCATAGCCTTAGTCACAAATCACTTCGGTTTGTCCCGGCTTTGCCTAAGTGCAAGTCAGAGAAAAAGATACCATCCAGTGTATCTTCCAGCTCTTTGGACTAATATTGATGAAACTGCTGTTTCCATGCCCCATCTTTAAGATTTCTTGTGTTTCATATGAAGTTGTCAAGCAGTTGAGATAGCTCGTCTTTCTCAGAGTAAGTCTCTGCTGAGCTGGTTGGAAATGGGTGTCTGACACTCAGTTCCCTAACAGCTGGCCTGAATGGGAAACAAAAAGCAAAAAAGTAAAAAGTTGGTGGGAGATGGTGTGACAAGGTTGAAGCTTTGGCATGCAATGAAGCATGCAACTTCCTGTATCCTGGTTTCTGGCTCATAGCATCTTTCTGTGGAAATATTATATAACCCATGAGTTCTCCAAGGGGACTGAACATTAATCACAGACAGCAAATGATGATTAGCACTGCAATTTAGGAGTAACATCTCTTACTTCAGTACTCCTCTTCCAAGAGAATGAAGTCCTAATGTAGGATACCCTGTCAGAATATCCTTGAACTGGAGTGGTAAGTGGAGATCTTTGCTGTACTGACACCCATTTTAGCTCTGACTTAAATTAAGGCTAGGAAAGAAGCATGTAACTAGTTTAGATATTTAATCATTAAGAAGAAGAATGAGATTAACTGTGCTTTGTTAAAGAATGCCAGTCTGGAGGTTTGCCATTTTGTGTGTTGTTGGAGAATTTGCCCACTCCAGTTTGAAAATAAGTTTCCTGTGGTTTTAATTTCAAAAATTAAAATAGCTTGTTGCAAAAATTGTTTTTAATGCAAACTTTGTAAAAATTTCCTTATAGAGATATGTTCCTTATGTTCCTCAGGCTGTTTCCTTTCACTTTAAAACTACGTAGTAGTGGATAGTGTGCCTTAAGTTTATCTTTTGTGGGTTTTTACTTAATGCGTATAAACCCACAGAACAAAACCGAGACTCATGTAAACCTAGATAGCCCTTGTGTTCATGTGTGTGTGTCTGTGAGGTTTTGTGGTTTCCTCTGAAATGGAAACTGGACGTGGAAGCATATGCTTTACTTCTGTAACTTGGCAGCAGGGTGTCAGGCAGGAGAGCCTGTGAAACTGGGAAATAAAATTTTTCTCTGAAGAGGGAGCAGATCGAGGGCTCCTACTCTTCCTTTAATAGCATTTGGCTTTTGTTTTGCTTTAAGGAAACTGTGCTGTGGTCTGTTTACTGTGGCCAGAACTTTAGGCCAGGAGAGTTGGAGGACTGGTAAAACATCCATCTGTCTGGTGTCCACAACCACAGTTTGCTTGAGTTTGTGATAAAACTAAAATGACATAAAATTCCTACAAGTAATTTCCTTAAAGAGGGTAGCTTTTACTTTGGAATCTCAGTGGAAGTGCAATGACTTAAGCAAAACTGGTTTAGTTTCATAGTTTAACCTTGTGTCTGCATCTTACAGCTCCTTTTAGCTTCAGGTTTCTTGTGATAGCTTTGCACAATGCCAGTGAAGATTTGCACTGGAGATAATGGGAATGGAGGCATCAGTAGTGTCAGGAGATGTGTGCACAATGAAATCTAAGGTAGCCAAAGAAATATTAAGTTGTTGAGCTGCTTGCCTGGTTTTTATGTTGTTAGATATCTGTGGCTAGAATTCTGTCATACATATACATACGCAAAGTGGTTCTGCTAAGCTGAGTTCAATCTTTTTTTTATGCAGGTCTATGTAATGTATTAGTTCATTGTCTTAAGATCGCAGGAGGTCGTCAACATATGGAGCATGCTTAGTATGACAGGGTTGTGTTAAATTCTTTTCTTTGGCTTTGGTTAGGTTTCAATTTGACAGTGGTTCTTGAGCTGTGGCTCACAGCATGCTTGCTAGTGATTAGAGAAGAGTAGTGCAGTTCTGTGGCACTGACTGTCTCCAGCTGCCATTGACATAAACAGCCACACACATCATGTGCTTGCCTAATGTCAATATGTGGTTCCCATCATCTCTGGGATGCTACAAAATTATGGATTGGAGAAATAAAGGCTTTGAGCAATAGGAACCATTAGGGACTGCCTTCAGGATCCTTCCAGTAACCCTTTTGGAAGGCTTGAGTTGCTGCATTTTATGTTTCTTATGATATGAAGTTTGAAGAAAAAAAATAATTCCTGTGATTTTCACCACAAGATTTATTTGAGCCATTAACTGCTGTGATGAAGGTGATCCCTGAAGCCTTCAGCACAAACTTGGTAACAGGTGACTTTGTCAGGAGGGTATATTGGCTATGCTACACGCAAATGATACACAACTTGATAGATCAGGTTTGTCTTGGATTTTTGTTCTCTTGTAGTGGAAATGTTGCACAGTCCCTCACCTGATTGTTTAATAAGGACAGATACACTGGAAGGATATGCAGCACATCCAGTAGTGTGCAACAAACATCAAAGGCTTAAATTTTTCTAATATAAATGTTGATTTTTTTTCATTTTAATGTATTGATACAGGAGTGTTTGACTGAGAGATGGAAAGACTTGTAATGGAGCTGTTACTGCTTTTATTAAAGCTCTGCTGTCCTATTGGGCTGATTGATCCATTTCCCCCAGAAGATATGATGTGTAATGAGCCTGGGCCCTTTGCTCTCTGTTTCTCAGTGATGGCTGTTTTGTAGGGCTGCCATTGAAGGGAGAACAGGGTGCTGGAGAGGGTTCTGCTTTGGCTCTTTTTTATGTTTAAAAAATATGACAAAGTACCAATGTTGTATTCCTCTTAGCAAAGTGTTGTTTTCTTTGTTTGTGTGGCTAGTCCAAGGAAAACAGCAGGACAGTGTTTGAGAGCCAAGCAAATGAGATTTGTTCTTTGAATTTGTAGCAGAAATACTTACAGTTTGAGCAAAACCAATTAAAGTGTCTGATCTGCTTACAGATGCATCAGATTTTTTTCTTACTTGATGAAGCAAGGCTTGGAGCAAACAGATGGAAAGTATCATGGGAACTGGTATCAATAAAGCTTTGAATGAATAAAGCTTTTCGTAGGAACCAAAATATGATTTGATCTAGTAGCCTTTCTTTTCTGTTATTTTAATTCTCAGGATTGCATTCAGAGAACAAAATGAGTCTTCCTGTGAGTTATTCATCACCTGTAATTTTCCATAAGTGTTTCTCAAAGTCTCCTAGAGTAATTGTTTTTGTTTCACATATCAAAGGAAGTGAGATCAAATCCTGTTATGGTGTTCTTTTCTATCAGGTTAGCTGAGTTTTCTCATTTTAGAAAAAACTTGAGGGGGGATGGTAAAAAGAATCAGCAATTATTTCCATCTTCAGTATTCAAAATAAAATTGCATCTTGCTAAAATGAAATAAGAAGAGAAGATTAGGTATGAAAACCATCCCACAAATATTATGTGTATGTAAACTTCTTCCATGTAAACATTGCCATTAGTAGGCTCAAGCGAAGAACCTTGCCTGTGCAGTAGTTTGTAGGTCCTCACTCTAGTCCTTAAATTGTCCATAACAGAAGAAACTGCTGTTTCTATAGCAATCAGAGGGCAAACTGCTCATGCAAAAGCCATGTGGCCCCTGACTACCTGTGGTCTGCTGAATTCCTTCCCACCTTCCCCATACACCTGTACTGTCTTAAGTGTCAACTGTTTGTGTTTTTTTTTATCAAACCTTTTGTGGGATAGTGCCATTGTCAGAGCAAACTTGCTTTGGGAAGTGTTTGCACAACTTTCACAGGGAAGATGTTCTCCTAGAGTCTGAGGTGCAACATCTGAGGAAAATGAGAAGAGATCCTAGAGAATGAAATGTGTTGTCAGAGTATTGGGGTAAGTATGTTCATCACAAACATAGGCTCAAGTCACCTAGCCTGAGTGAGGGAGAGTTCCCACCACCAGACTTTGTAGAAAGTTTGCGTTTTTATAGCTATTTTGTGTGAGAAGATAAGTCTTTTCTTCTCTCTGAGCAAACGAGCAAGAGTGTATGTCTTGGTGTTACTGTGGTACTTATTCTGCATAAGAGTATGATGATAGGAAACAGTATCTCTCTTACCTAAGCCTTATACAAACATGCAGACTTTTTTTTGAGGGGCAGGTGGGCACAGAAGACAGAGAACTTCATAGTGTTGGAAATGGCATTTGCTATGGAACCTGCTGTTCTGCTCTTCTGCATTTGTCCTCCAAATGCCTGTCTTGCATGGAAAACTGTTGGATAGGCTTTTTTGCTGGGTGCCTTATAGATAGCAGAAGCTATCAGCAGGAAGGGGGTGTATTGCATCAGAAGACAAGTAAGGTAAGATTTTCACTGTTCACTGAACAATTCGGTCATTGGCATCAACAAAAATTTTGTCACTACCTTGGATTTGCTGTGTCCTTTTGGAAGTCCTGTTCTTGAGAGAAGCACAGCAGCCTCAATCACTTTTGTACTGTTCTTGTGACACAGCCATGAGCCCAGTTTTAACTGGCCAGTAAAGCTGAGTTGTTGAGTGGATAATGTGCTACCAAGAACAGCTAAAATAATGTCAAACTTGTTCCTTTTCTTCTACAGCCTGTTCAGAATCAATGTTTCAGACATACTAGGTGAAGAACTGGAGGGTACATAACAAAGTAGCGTTGGACCTGTTTCCTTCAAAGCTCCTCCTTTTTCCCCCTTCCCTCTGATCATGTGTATCATGCACAATGATAGCATTTTGTGCAATGAAAAGAAGGCATTTCTTTGTGAGTTATTATTTTATTTATCATTACTAAG
Source organism: Psilopsiagon aymara (assembly GCA_024733675.1). NCBI lineage: Eukaryota > Metazoa > Chordata > Aves > Psittaciformes > Psittacidae > Psilopsiagon > Psilopsiagon aymara. The sequence goes on from JANRGW010003378.1 coordinate 14,096, forward strand.
ATTTTCTCTTTAAAATTTAATCTGGTGAATCCTAGAAGAACCCGTCTCATACCCAGTTGAGTCCTGACCTGCACATCATAAGGTGGCTATTACAGCTGTTCTGCACTGGGACAAAAGTAATTGCCAGATATTTATGGTTTTGAGAGAGATCAAAGGGCTGGACCAGAACATGTAAAATAGAAATAAAGGCAAAATTTTAAAGGAGCTACGGCAAAAAGTGGGATGTATGCAGACTGCACTGGAACTGTGGGAATCTTGTCGACTTCTCCCAATGATTTGACAGCTGCCTGTTGTCCCAGAGCTGGGGTGAGAGCCCCTACCTCCTGAGGCTGAGGCATGCCTGCAGGTGGCTGGGCTCTGTTCTACATGCGGTAGAAATCAGGTTTGGTGAATTTGGTGCCATTTGCAAAGGAAGTACCTACTTGCCATGAAGTTGATGGTAATTCAGTGCCGTTTCTTAAAGTGGAAGTCTTTTGCCAGTAAAGTTTATGAGAAGAAACCTTGGAGACTGTCTTTCAGCTAAATCCCCTCCCTGCCCACATAATTTTACAGTTAATCTTTCTGTTTCAGAGGCACCATTCTTAAACCATTCTTTTTTCTACGTGAGAGACAGTCAGTAACTACCAGATGCTAATAAAATTGTAAGGGATGCAGATACTGAAATGACGTCCCTTTGGTACAACTAGTGTGTTCCAGGGGCAGCCATAAATGCTATCTGTAAGAGACAGAGAGCTATTTCACTCTAGCACAGATGGTTTAGTGTAGCTGGGAGAGGAAGGGGGAGAATAAACCCCACCTGAGGACCAACAGGGGAATTGTGGGCATTGCAGCATTGCAGTTGGGATATAGGATAGGGCAACATCAGAGATGTGACCTGCCATAAATAATGCACTTAGACTTCAGGTGGGATTTACAGCTCTGTATTTGTCTTCTGGGTATATGATGTTCAATGTAAATAGTAGCTTATTGAACTACGGAAGACAGCTTGTTGCTTGCTCAGTTTTCATAGAAAAACAAAAAAACCCTCAAACCCACCACAAAGAAGCTCCTCGTTTTGGCCATGGGCCAGGCATAACAACCAAGCATGGAAGCACCTTGGCACCAAGGACTGAAGGTCTTCAGTCTGACCCCAACCTGTGCATTTTGAGCTTTCTTTACTATAATGTCTTTTGTACTCAGTAAGATGATTAGTGTGCTAACTTGCTTAAAAAGCAACGAAGCAAAAAAGGAAAATTAACACCGTGACTCCATTTAACAGCACTGAGGAGCACAAACACTTGCTTTTCATGCCTGAAACCACTGTTTAGCCTGCTTCTCTGCCAACTCAGGGAGGGCAAATTAAAGAAAGTCTACAGGTTCCATGCACCCTTCTCAGATCTAATTCCTGAGACCTGTCTTGTGACCTCTGCAGGGGGAGCCTGATTGCGCTGCAGAAATTACTTCTAAAGTCAGGTGCTAAATCTCCACCACTGCAGAAGACAACTTAGAAACAAGTTTTCAGTAATGAATGATAAAGACCAGGCTGACGGATTTTCATTTTTCTCCCCACTTCCCTCCCACCCTTTCACCGTGTTTTTGCTGTCATTATTGCTACATCAAATTGGAATTTGTGAACAATTTGGCTGGTGTTCAGCCCATTGTGTTAGATACTGGTGAAGCCAAGAGGAGTTACTTGAGAAGAGGTGCAATGAGAGGAGAGGCTGATGTGTGTAGCGCTATTTTTGAAATGGGAACTATTAGTCCTCTGCTTCTTCCTTGCACCGTCTTCCCTACTTCATTTTTGGCACTTGGAGATCTGTGTCTCTAAAGCTGCATGCAAGCATGGACAGCTGCGGGAGGGAGGCGCCGGCAAGAACGACTCGATACGAGTTATCAAGCAACGCCCAACTTTATTCTCCAAGCGCTC
>JANRGW010003378.1:16101-37501 GCA_024733675.1 Psilopsiagon aymara
TCGCTGCTATTTCTTCTTCCGTCTTGCTTGTCCATACTGTCATGGCGTTACTCATGTCAACTCAATTGCCCCCACAGACAGCCACTCTGTTTAAGTAGCAGATCATCAGAACCCTCTTCATAGTGCTTTTTACAATTCTGTAGATAAACCTTCTCAATTAATTTTCAATTTCTATTTCAGAATTTCAGTTGAGCTGCAGCTGGATATATAGAGGTAGTGGCCTATTCGGCAACACTTTTTTCCTCATCCTCTTACATACCAGAGCCAGTTTATCTTCATTTCACTTTGCCATGTTTTATTTAGACTGCAACCTAACCCTGCAAATCCCATAAAACAGGCTTCCATGTCTTAGAAGGTTTACTGTATTCAGCTGCAGAAGTGGTATGCCTTCTGACCTCTGTCCTCTAGGTATTTTTGGGGTAGCTGAGCCCTGCAGGGGAAGGGCCCAGGGTTGCAGGGATCATGCTGGTTCATGATAGAAAGTAGATCTACAAGTAAGCGTGGGGGATATGAGACCTTGGGCCACTGAGCTGGCAGTAAAACTATCCCTTGGGAAGGTAGTGCAGGATGTTTCTTTCTGACTTGTAGTACCTCTTCGTTATCCTTCTCAGCACCATTCAGGTTGCCCTGGTGTGACCTTTGAAGAAACTTGGGGGATAACAATTTTAACTTCCTGCCTTTTCTGACCATGCCATATGTACATAAAGACCTGAAGATGAGTAGAATCTTAATTCTGAGTGATAATATGGGTCACCTTCCTGCTCCTTAATGCTGCTGTTCCTGCTCTAGCATGACAAAGATGATAGGCTTAGGTTGTAACTTGTCTTGAGTACAATGCTCATCTCTCTAGCTAAATATGCCATTGCACACAGCCAATTTCAGTTTAATTTGTGTTTGTCAGGTGTTCAATAGTGGCCCAATATTCAGTAGTGTGTGTGGTTGTGTTTTTTTTCCCAGTACATTGATTCCCAGGTTATTTCCCATACAAGTATCAGCTAGGTCTGCTTTGTTTCGAAGACCAGTTAAATTAGTTCAATTTTGCCCAGCTGTAGGCAGTACTGGATTGTAGGCTCTATATAAGGGTGTTTATTAAATGCCATTTTTTCCCATTTCCAAAAGTATTCCACTGTGAAGTTGAATTATTGAAGAGCTGCATATAGTCTGAGAAATGACACCCAAACTGTAAAAAAAATATGTAAAAGATGTAGGCCCCACTTAAGCAGAACAGCTTTTAATGAGAGGATGTTGTGTCACTGTAAAAACGTTAAGTGACTAGTACTTTTATTTAATATTGGCCCATATATTGGTTAATATTAGGGGATTGTTACCAGTTTAATGCTGTCTGTTTTTCAGAAGGTGTCCAATCAGAAATGTATTAGATGGGAGCTCCATGTGTTGATTTAAAGAGTCTTAGTCCTGCAGAATGCACGTACATGTTTTCATAATGGAGGGCTGAGTGGGTCCTCAGAATTTCTTTGGGATGTAGGAAGGCTAATTTGCTTTTCATCTCTGTGTGGCAGGTCAATTAAAACTGAGTTTTAATTGAAGCTGTATTAGCTTACCCAGGCACGACCTCCACCTGCTGCCCCATACTTCGAATAAAAATGGCACTTAACTATTTTATTTCATGTGCAGATACCAATATCTATGTCAGATTTGCACCAAGGGGTGACAGTGTTTCTCGATCAGAGTGTGAACATGGAAAATCTGCCTTGTCAGTCAATACAAAGGTGCAGAGAGGGAGTAAAAAGCCTAACGTCATCGAAAAAATGGTTTGTATATTCAGAATCTGAAACAGAATCATAGAATTATAGGATGGTTAGTGTTGGAACGAACCTTAAAAGTTAACTAATGCCAACCCTCCTGCCATGGGCACTGACACATTTCACTAGGCCTGGTTTCTCAAAGCCCTGTCCAACCTGGCTTGAACATTGCCAGGGATGGGGCAGTCACAGCTTCTCTGGGCAACCTGTTCAGCACCCTCACAGTGAAGTATGTCTTCCTAATGTCCAGTTGAAATCTACCCTCTTTCAGTTTAAAGCTGTTTCCCCTTGTCCTATCCCTACCTGCCCTTGTAAAAGTCCCTGTGCAGCTTTCTTGTAGGCAATTCAAAACCCTAGTATCTCTCCTTTCTTTCTCTAAGCAGATGCTGAAGTCCTGATATTTGCAAGGGCCCATCCTGTGAATGATGCTAAAGCTGAAGCAGTTTTGTTGTGCTGAAAACCCATGGTAAATTGTTAATCCATTGCTCTTTAGGACAGTAGTGAAAGAAAGGTGCATTCAGTAAGATATATTGCTTTCAAGGATAAGCCTAGAGAAAATCAATCCACAGCCAGCAGAAAAGACCACTTCCATGTTAGCTGGAACTGCATTTATCCCAGAAATTTTATCCACACTGGTCTGTAAATTGCTGTGAATTTTCAATTTTACAGTGATGTTTTCTATACCCTAATGTTGTTTGCCTTCCTGTTTTGGATTACTTGTGAGGGTTTGTGTATTGTGTACGTTTGAGGGTATATGTGTGGTGTTTTTCTTTGAGGGGGGTTTTTTCTTCTTCTATGCTCCTATGTAACATCTGTGTTAGCTGGTATCATGCTTCCTAGGGAATCATCAACATTTCATTCATCAGATTTGCTGAGATTACTGTTTGTTTGGAATTCAGAAATCTATATTTAATTTTAAGGTATTATAGTTTTCACAATAATTATTTCATTTTAGTAAACTAAATGGCTTTAATGTTAATGAACAGCAAATTAAGACAGGACAAAGAACAGAAACATTCAATTTCCTGCTTGTTTAGTATTAACAGAACAATCTTGAAGGCATCCTAGTCTAGTTGAAGACAATTGATGGCCTTGTATAGGATGTGGATTTGGTTCCTGCACAAGCTCTCAGTTTAATCTGTCTGTGCTGTCTAGATGTTTCTCAGATATAAATAAAGCCTCCACAGCAGTCGTGGGTTCAGCCTCTCATGACAGAGCCTGTCCTTCTCCTGTATCTCCTGTCACTACTTACTTGGACCAGAGGAGCAGGGGTGCCTGACTATGCTTTGTTTTCTAGTCTTTTACAATTGGGGTCCAAGGTTGGTATTCATCATCTCTGGGGTGCTGCACCACTTCTGTTATTCATTTGGGTTATTCTGAACACTTCAATGGGTGTATGTTTTTTTTGACTAGCCTTCTGGTTGTTTAGGAGCCAGGTAAGTGATGCTAGACATAAACCATCCTGTTAGCCTTTGATCTTTTGAGTAATAGCTGGGGTTATACTTTAAATCAGCTTAAGCACTAAAGTATGAGAGCTAACAGATAGAAATCACATTTCTTTTGTACATAAGAGTATGTTTCCTCTTTGTGATTTGTATTTCACAGTACTGTATGATTCTTCAGAACATAAACATGTGCTTAGTGCAGTGGTTTCAAGAGCCCCTTTATCTTGGTGATGTTTTTCAGAGTGAAAAAATGGTCTGAGAATTGTAAGGTAAGAGACTGAACTGAAGTAAATTGGCATAGGCTGTGGACTTTATCTTGTACTAGGCTGATTCCTAAGTTTTTCTCCTTTTAAAAGAAGAAAAAGGTATATTATTTCTTTTACACTGTATTTTTCTTTTCTCCTGTAAAATTAAGTGTGTTTTTTCTTTCCCCTTGTATTACCTTTGTGCTTGCCTCTGCATAGAGGACATTTAAAGTCTTAGGGAGTGCCCTGACTTCTGAGAGAGTGTAAGCAGAACTGGTTAAGGCAAGGTCTTCGTCCTTTCTTTTCCTCATGTTTAGGAGATTCTGGGCTGGGGTTTGATTTAGGAATTCACGCAAATAAACCACCCATAACAATTTTTCTGTGGAGAGAATTACTTAGAATATGTGTCAGTGTTTTAGCCTTGTAACACAAAAAGTGCTTGCAGTACTATGTTCATTTGGATGCAGGGTGTTTTTATAGTCAATGGCAAGAGGCACAGTCCTCCAAAGGTGACTTTACAAACTCAGGCACTCTTAAAAGTTACCTGTCTAATGCTATTAGCTGTGTCTTTTTGAGGATTTGTGTGGTTGTCAGCCTTTCAGTGGAGGTGAAAATTGTGGTATCAGAACTATGAATCTCACAGCATCATTCAACTTGACTTGTGCCTGTGCCCCTAAGACCGCTGAGTGTATGGACTGCTGTGATTTAAAGATGTGGTTATCAGACTCATCGGTGATTCCTTTGATGAAAGGTGTGCTTGCAGCAGCAGAAATGAGTCCTAGGTATTTGTCTTTCAGTAGCACTAATAAAATTGTATCTCCAAAGTAGATGGACCTGTCATTAAGGGATCCCTAAATGAAGGAACTTATCACAGATTCCAGGTGACGAAGGTTAATGCTTTCTATGCTGAATATTTGACGTAATGAATGAGCCTTTCAATGAAGTTCCACCTTGCTGACTGTTTTGATTTTCTTTTCCATTTTTTTTCAACTTCCTGCATCAATTCCATTCCAGCTCACTTGCTGTTTTCCCCTTGCCATATTGAGTTTCTGGTCTTATATTAACAGCCTGTTTCGTAAGACACTATGAATCTTACTCCAGACAGAGAGAAGTGGATATCTCAGCAGTTCATTGAGGGAGTTTGGGTGGGGCAGGGGGGAGTGTACTCCACACATGTAAGTGCTAGTTGATTTGCCAGCTGGGCAAGATCTGGCTTTCAAGTGTGGTATAATTGCTTCTAGTTTTGTGTTTAGTGTGGTTTCAATTTCCTGATGTCTGGCCTTTGGTCGTTTGTCAAAGGCAGTGGTGATCTGTATGGTAATGTGAGAAGGAAGAACTTGCAGTGTGCCTTTGCTAGTCTGTGGGTTTCTGAGACACTTCTAGACCAAAGCAGAGAAGTAAAACTTATTTATTTATTTATTTATTTTTAATTATGAGTGCTAATGCAGTAGGGGAAATATCAGAATTTGAGGGGTATCTGTAGGCTACTATGTACTGCATGGAACGTAGCTTGGGAGGCAAAGATCTGTGTCTTTCAACTTTTATATGTACCTTAAAGATTTAAGTTAGGCTTAATTTTCTTCAGTTTCAGAAGTGAAATGGATATGTGTAGAGAAGTGCGCAATATACAAAGTCTTCAGTTTGATGTATTTCAACTATTGCAGAAGCATTTCTGCTACTGCTGAAGCATAGCTTCTTGGCAGTGCAACCTGTCCTCCTCTCTTTGCACTTACTTCTGATGGTCAAACCTGGAGTGTTCAGTTGTGGGCTTAGCATAACTCAAAGAATAAAACTCTTGAATAAATACTACTTACAATCCAGAACTACTCTTTCAGAGTGAAACTACAAAAAGTGGTTATTTTTAATGAAGACATAGTCCTTGCACACCCAACCTGAGGATGCACAATTCATTGTAAGTCTCCCTGCAGCCTGTTCCACATACAAAGGCATTTCTTTCACTTGATTTTCTCTGAGTGTATTGTGATTTTTGTGGTTGATGTCTGATAAATACTTGATAAATACTTGTTATGTCAAAAGAAGTGTTCATACTCCATTTCATGTGCTTCTTCACCTGAGCAGGAGATGAAAACAGTTTAATTTACAACTGAAAGATGCTTGCAAACTGCTGTGGTGAGCACAGTAGAATGTAAAACAAAATATCGAAATACCCATGTATTCATGTCTGCTCACTAGTGTTTGTGTTTCACTTAACACCCTTCATCTGTTAATGGTGTTGGTTTTGCATCATAGCTAAAATAGTAAATTATCTGTTAAAATCTTTGTTACCTGCTTGGCTGAGCTGGCAGGATGTTAGTTAGAAGCTCTATTAGTAAAAATTGGAAGTGCCACTGCTCCTGATTTTCAAGTTATGGAGCTTTTCAAACTACACCCTGACTGAAAGGTTGATCTTCATGAGCTGTTTTGAAGAAGTGGACACTGAGGAAACAATGAACAAACTGGATGGTATTAATTTGCTCAGATGTTTGATCAAAGTTTGCTTATGTAAGGAGAACCTTGTAAAAAGGAGGGCCCCAGGAATTTGATTTGCTGTTTGTTCCTCTTGGAAAGAGAAAATAAATGATCCAATGACCTAATATTTCCTAATTTAAACTTCTCTAATTTTGAGGGAAAACATTATTTTCTCTGTTTTGCAGAGAAAGTGGAGAAGGGAGTTAATTCTTAGCATGCAGTGATCTTCTAGCATTTCCTTAGGAGTAACTGTTGTGTGCTGCATTCACTGATAATAGTTTGAAGTGCCATATACAAGCGATCCTATGTTTTATGGGATTTTGTTATTTATATTTACAAAAGGCTGTAAAAAAAAGTAAAGTTGTTGCATATTTGTATGGTACTTAAAAAAAGAATGGAGGAGGAAAGAAGAACTTGTGGACTTTTTCAGGGGAAAAATGGGAAGAGATGCAATCCTAGAATTTGGTCCTAATGGAATTAGTGTGAGCAAGACCAGGCCCTCAGTGTTTGAAAGGATATAGAGCACTTTAAAGACCTAAAGACCTGCTCTTGTTGTCTTACTGCAGTGCAAGTTGTTTATAGTTAGAGGCAAAAAATGGGATTCTTTCTTGCTCTTGCAAGATTTAGTTTCCTTCAGTGAGTATTTTACATTAGAAAAGCCTAATGTGTTTTAAATTAGGGTAATTTGAGGTTTTGGATAGGCGCTCTCTAATAAGCATAATCAAGAAAAGATGTTCCGTGGAATAAGTCGCATAATATCTGGATTTGTTACTTTTCTTTCCTATCTCCCCTACCTAACCAATACAGGAACAGTCTACAGTTATTTTTAGCTTGATATGATTTCTATTTTATTTTAATTTTTGTAGCCACTTACATATTGCAGTGGTATCCTGACTTCTGAAAAGTTTCTGGTAGCTGGAAACCATGGGGAGGCTCAGAGGGGCAGGAATGTGTTGAGGGGAGCTTGGCACCCACAGCTGTTTATCTGCATGATGCCTCTGCTTCACTGAGAGCAGAATTAAGACAATAGTATAACAAATATATTTTGAAAACTTAATTTTACTGTTGTCAAGGCTCAGCGGTCCAAGTTGGGGAGCTCCAAGCTGTGAACAGAGTGCCATGGGACTGCAGTGTGACTACTTGGGAACTGTGTTTGTTGGCCAAGCTTTTCTACATCTCACTGAGAGCTATGACACCCATTTTCTTCCTATTTTCCACACATGAGACTGTTGTGACACCTCTTCACATTATCATCTTGGCAGTTTCTTACACTATTTACTTCTGTTTTCACAGACTTGTTTTAATAGGAAATGAATAGGCTTTTGCAGAAGACAAAAGGACAGCATTCTTGTAGGTTACTGCACATTATGAACCATTGCAGCTAAAATAGGTCCCTCCCTGTGGAAGTGCTTTACAGCCTTGTATGGCTACATGAGGAGTCACAAAACTGCAAGCTACTTGCTTTACCCTAAAAAATGCTTTCAAACATCACACATTGTGGCCTAGGCAACCTGTTTCTTGGATTTGTCTTGAATGATGTGCTAAAAGCTGCAAATGAAATGTGACATCAGAATTACTTTCTAGGGATGAGACCTGAAAGACATTTAAATGCACTAAATCAAGAATAGGCTTAAGACTGTAGACAGTCTCCCCAATCTGTCGGCAGTCCAATGGCTGCTTCCCACCCAGGCATTTATCATGGTATTTATCATAGGTCTGCATTGTGCCAATTTGCACATTTGCTCCTATTTTGGAGTATGCTGCAATGCATTTGGCAGTATACATGATCATGTGTTCTGAGCCCAATTTGTACATGTAATCTCTTATTTTTTCACTGTAAAGCAAACCTGAGGATTACTGCTTTTGCAGGAATAAGGGAGAATGACTTTCAGTAGTCGTGGTTGCTGTGATGAGTCTTCACATTGGACTCCCAGGTGCCAGCAGAGAGAGTATACTTAAAGACAAGGAGTCTTCAGGAATCATGTTCCAAACGGCGTTTTGAACTCTGGATGCCTTGCTCAGTTTGCTGCATTTGTTTTACCAAAGACCATCACCTGCACAGAGAGATGGATTGCTCCGAAGAAATGAGAAGCAGCATTAGGAACTTCCATCTGAACATCAGAAAACACTTTCAGCATGTGGGTGGCTCAGCACTGGCACAGGTTGCCAGAGAAGCTGTGGAGCCTTCCACCTTGGAGATACTCAAAAGCTGTCTGGACATGGGCCTGGGAAAAACAGCTCTAGGTGGGCCTGCTCAAGAAGGGGTGTGTGTGTGTGTGTGTGTGTGTGTGTGTGGACAAGATGACCTCCAGAAGTCTCTTCCAACCTCAGCCATTTTGTGATTGCTGTTTTGCTTCCCTCAGATTCTACCACACACTTGGTTCAGCCTGAACTGGGGGCACAGAGTACAGGAAGTGCCTATTTTGTGTTTTCTGTTTGTGGCTGATGTTGTCAGGAAGGAGTCAAAATTACTTATTAATTGAATTGCAAATTCCCTTCTTGAAGTTAAAAACATTTCTAAATGTGATTCAGAGGAATACTTTGTACTGGCTTCAAACCTTTGAGATTTATCTTTGTATTGTCCTCTGAAAGATAACTTTGTACATTGTAGAGTAGAAAAGAAGTTCTACGTAAATTTTTCAAATGCTAATGTGAACATGAGGAAACTAGCCATAACAGAGTTCAGGACAGAGACATTTTGGTGCTTATTTGTGTGTAAGTGTGCTGGGAACACTTTATACATGTGGCATGGCTAATATTGCTGCCAAGAGTAAATGTGGAAACAATTGTGTGCAAAGCCCTGCTGGGGGCAGGAGCAAGAGGTTGCATGGGGAATCAAAGATTCACAGATATCATGAAAGATGGTGTAAAATGTTCTAGCTGTGCAGGTGTAACTCCCCTTATAAAAAAAAAAAAGGCCCTAATATGCAGTAGTGCATTCTACTGTTTAATTAAAAAGCAAAAAAAAAAAAAAAAGACATGAAAACTGAATGCATACACACACATCAGACTTTGTTACAGTTATATCTGCACTGGATACCCAGTGATGTCTTCGTAATCCTTCTTTTTCTATGTCCCTTAAGTTTCACATAATAAATCCGCAAAATGCTATAGAAGTGAATGCCAAAAATGGTCTCTGGTGGAATTCTGTGAGCATGCCAGAAAACATTCTATGGATAGTAACATGGGAGAGTGAGTTAAATTATAATACTTACTGCTGGGTTTAGTTAAGAACACCAAAAACATTTAAAACTGGGGGAGAAGGAGGGGGAGTTGGACTTCCCAGTAAGTTCAGACTGCCAGTCCCTATGGTAATCAGTGGAGTCCTCAGTGCAGACTCTGTAAATATTAAAAAACCAAAAGATCCCAGTGTTCTAGTATCGTTTCTGGAAAAGCCTTGAAGACCTTATGTGTAGCTTGTGTAGTGTTAATAAAATATGTGAAATAATCTCAGGCAAAGACTGTGAGCTGGAGTCACAGTTCTGGTTATTAATATCTAATTGTAAAAATGGTTGCAAAAATAGCTAAAATGCTTGTAATTAAAAATATATCAGGCAATTTGATTGTGCAGTGCAGCTGTATTTCTACCTGTAAACTTAAATTATGGGTACAAAAATCTCTCTCCACTTTAAACATACTACGTGAGGCCACTGTATGCTTGCAGAATGGTCTGCTGGCATATAGGAATTGAGTTCTTACATACAGCTCCCAGTTTGCAAGTGCAGTTTTGTTTACGTATCTAGTATTTGTGCTAACTTGAATAGTGCGATACCATAGGGCTCTCGTGCCTGTGAACTCCGCTCATATCTGGAGATTATGTTCCATTTTATTAGTATTCTAATGATTTGATAGCCAGTGTTTTTTATTTTTTTTCCTGTTTTTTCTTTCTCTTTTTTTCTTCCATTTTCATTATTCTTTATTCTTTCTTTCTCTCCTGCACCTGTAACAAAGCCCATATGATCTTTGAGAATTTGTCTATTTTAATTTAATACATGGAATGTCAAAATCTAGACCTAGTAGCAGTGATTTTCAAGAAACCACATATGTTTTGGAAGTCTGGTCTTGGATGTATTAAATTAGGACAGTTGAATTGGGGAACTTTTTTTTGGTTGTCTTCATGCCCCATGACAATTGATTGTTTCTCACTCAAGATTAATTGTATTCAGAGGTGCATGGCAGGAGACCAGTAAATGACTTCTGTGCCAAAAGGGGTACTTGTCCTTCTGGCTGGTGATGCTGCTGCAATAGGTGGCCTTGGTGTTCAGCAAGGCAAGGGGAAACTCAGGTTCCCTCTGCAGGTCATTGACCTCAGCAATTAAGATGTGTTTCTATCAGGGAAGTGGATTAAGGCCATGACATGAAGGCAATTGCAGAAGGTGATTTCACTCACAAGTTCCCAGCTCTGCAGCCTTTCCTGTTGAGCCATCATTCTTCCCTTGCTCTTCAGAAACTCCCTAACCTCAGCTGCATTGGAGAGGGGTGGAAACAGCACTGGGTTCACCTCACCCAGAACTCCTCCATGCTTACACCTGCTTGTGCTGAATTGGACTTTGGGCCCACAGTAACAGTGCGGCTGCTCATCAGCACACCTTCTGCAAGAATAGGTAGTATGTCTTACCTTGCCATGCTTGAAGGTAGACAGTGCAGCTTCTGAGGAGGCAGAGATTTTAACACCCAGAAGCCTGCTCTGCCATGTGCTGTTGGCCTAAAGGAGTGTAGCCTTGCTGCTGTGTAGGGGGAATGGTACAACTGCCTTAACAGATGGGGAGGATCTAATGAGTGAATTCTGATAGAAAATAGCTCTGGAGGTTTACAACCACAAGATAAAACCTCATGTTTGGCAGCTTTTCTTCTCAGGTTTTGTGGTTACTCTGCCAGGTGTCACTGCTCAAGGTTGCTCCTCATGGCTTATCTACTGCCATGGCACCACGGTCCAAGTTCCACATACTGCTATGATGGGAGCTGGCTGCAAAGGACAAGCACAATGCTTCATATTGCTATGCTTTGTGAATCCAGCCTAGAGCCGCAGGACACCTTTAATCACTGCTGATCTGCTCAGACTCTTTCTGCCCTCCCACTCTCCCTCTGTCTCCATCTCAGTGTGGCTCTTGTGCTATAGCATTAGTAATAATGAGGTTTGATGCTAATTTCAAGACATAGGGCTCTTTAGCACGTGCCCCATCTGCTTCAGAGAAGAGCAAGGTAAACTCAGAAGGAACTGTTCAGGTCTGCATGAATCAGAAGGAGTTAGAGATATGTACAAGAGGTAAATACTGACTAATGCTATATTTAAATCAGTGGGACACAGACTCTGTAAATGAAACTAAGGAGTATAAGCTAATGCAGTGGTAGGAGCGCTTTCTATCTCACAATTGAAGCTGGATTTCTTTACTTTTTTTTTTTTTTTCCCTCCTGGATATGTAGCTTTCAGCTATCCTGACAAAAACAAATTTAAGCTAGCACAATGACAACTCCTTTTTCCCCCATTCCTTGCTCCATTTCCCTTGAAGCATCTTTCCAGGATAATGTTGACACTCTTCTTGTTTGTTTCATTTTTAAATCTAAATCCAGATGTCAGCTTGTCTGTCAATAAATAACATAAAGTAGATTTCCTTTTTCTGTTTGCATAAATTTTGCAGGTATGTACATTTTGTAACATGTTTACTTAATCAGTGGTTGCTGAAATTCTTACAGGGTGTTTTAAGAGGCCACTGGGTTACTCTACTGATCACAGTTGATTTTCGTTTGAGGATGTATGTTTGAGTTTTCTTAAATTTGGTTTGATTTCTGAATCTGTGGAGCTGACTTGGTCATGGAGAACCTGGGGCCTGAGCTTACAGGGGGTTGCTCTGTAGATAATTGCAGGAGGTACCTTTGGGGAGAGGGAGAGGGTGGGTAGCCTTATTCAGTGTATTTCAAGAGCAGTGCCATATGGCAGTGGCTACCTCTAGAACTAATAGTTTCATCCTTTCAGATGCCATTCCCATTTCCCTATTGATTATGCTGTGACTGGGTACACAAGGAGCCCTGTATTAGACTGAAGTCATGAGCAGCGTCTTTAATCTTTACAAAGGTTGGAAATCCATTCTCCTGCTTGCTGGTTAGAGAGCTTTTCAGCTGACGTGGTAATCTGAGGAACAATGTGTTTTGGTTTGAGACTGGCTAATGTTACCAGGCTCTACTGGAAGCTTTTTCTCCCCCCTCCTCCCTTTCTTTTTCTTTTTTTTTTTTTTCTTCCTTGTGTGGCTCACTTGGGGACTATCTGGAGAAAGATTTGTAATCTTAGCCTTCATCAGACCACACAAGTCAAGAAGCTGATCCCTTCTTGGGCATGTCAGCAGTCAGCTTATTCAGGACAGAACGTGAGCTGTAGTGAGAGTGGGGGAGGAATGTTTTTAGCCCACACTTGTAGATTGGTGTCATGGGGGGCCAGCAACACCGTGCTGTTTGGCAGTGAGGGCTCATTATGTGCCTGTCCCCTGTGGTCCCACAGCAAGGGCTTGAGGCTTCTGTTCACAGTGAATGGATGTGGGGAGGGGACTGCTTGGCTTCCTTCAGCTATAAATGATTTCATTGAGACCTTGGTGCGAATGCTTTCCAACTGAGCTCTGTGGCATCCTCCACCATTTGAATTGCTTGGGATACTGTGAGAGTGCAAAAGGTGGAACACAGGCTTTGGAGGCTGTGACACTCTGGTGCTGCATAGTGTGAGTACTTTTGAATAAAACCAATAGTCCTAAACTAAATGGTGCCTACTTTTTGAGTTTGGGATTTTTTTTTTTTTTTTTTTTTAATAAAAAAGATTTAGTAGCTGTACTCCAAAGCTCCCATAAATCTGATTGTAAAGATATGTATTGAAACAGCATTTACCAGCCTGGAGAAGTGCAGTGGTAAATGTTAGACCATGTTGCTTGCTCCTGGCTGTATGTCTTCAGAAGTAGCAGTGTTCTCAGGGGGCTGACCAAGGCCCACAGAATCATATTGTACCTTATATCAATTTTAGTTGGCTTCAGATCCATGAAGGTTTCTGCTATTCCCACATATGTCATCAGATGCCTGGCAGCCAAGTGACCTGCCAGCCTCTGGGGCCAAGCAGTACCTTCCTTCAGAGCAGCCTTGCGTCATGCACCCATGTCAGCCTGAGTCAGTGCCGGTGTCATCGGTGCCTTCTGGATCACCTTGCGAGGGAGCAGCCAAAAGCAGGTCCTTTGGCATCTGCAAAAGCTACAGTGAGTGAAGTTGGAGCTCTCTTCGCACGTAAAGCCACACTCAGCAGCCCGACAGCTTCTGTCCTGACCACAGATCGTATCTTCCCCGCTTGTCTTCCCGCACTCACCAGTCCCTCAAACCCTGCCTCTGCCACCTAGCCTTGCCACAAAGTACCCTGTGCAATTCCTGCCTCAGCAGTCTGCTGAATTGGAGCTGAAGCATATGCTGAAGTGCACGGATTAGTTTATAGTTTGTGTAGAAAGTCATGCACAGGCAGAGTTTAATGAAATTTAGCAGGTATGTTTGTAGCAGACTGAAGAGAAAAAGGTTGTGTGTAAATAGGCTTGTCATAACATGCGTTCTACCGCTTGAGCTATGTTGGCACAGTTAAACACTGCAACTGCCCCAAGGCTGGAGAAGAGCTTTACCTGGCAAGAAAGAGTCCCATGCACTGCAGTATATCCTCGTACTGTATGCGAGACAGATGTGACAATGTAATTCTATTCCCACTGAGACTTGGCAGATTCTTGTTACTTACGTCAGTTTGTTTGGGATCTTGGTTTTGCTTCTTCCTCCCTTTTGCGTACCCCCAATATTTACACTGTGCTAACCAAACATAAACTGATCCTGCAAGTGCAGTGGAGACCTGAAACCAACTTTGCTCCTGAGATTACTCTCAGCTGGAAAGCTGAGGTGTGCTTCCTGCCCTGTATACTAGGTGGAATAGATGTTTTTCATTGCTGCTCTAATGCTCTTAGATTTCTTTTCACATGGAGATTAGGAGCACTCAGCACACTCCAAGAATAAAGATTTTAACTTTTGTGGTGCATTTTTGTTTGTTTTTGTATGTCTGTAGTATTCTTGTACAAGCGTAAAAATGATATCAATAAGCTATTGTACATGAGAAACGTGTGGTATATGTGGGCAGCAGATAAGATTCTAGCGAGAGAAGAGTATTTACAGATACAAATTTCATTTCCAAAGAAAAGTCTTTGATATGTCACATCTCCTTTTAGGGGTTCCAGGGATCACTGTCAATAAATACGAGTAATTTCATGCACACAAAAGAAATTAAGCAAAACCATAATTAGACAATTTGATAATTAGATCAGTAACAAGCTCTAATATAACAGTGTTAATGGAAACAGCTATAAATGCAAACCTGTATTGGGTTACTGTTACATCAAAGCCGAGGAGCTTTCACATACAAGCGTAAGCCACCCTGAGATAATGTAAAACTGTTAGGATAAAATTTCAGTGGGTTGTGCTGTGATTCTTTTTTCCACAGTTCATGAAGTTAATAAAACCAAACCCAAGTGTTAATAAAAATAATGACTAGTGTCACAGCATCCCAAATGGTAAGTATGGTATCAAATAACCTGAAGCTTGGATTAGTGGGGTGCACTTGCCACAGCTGAGCAGCTGAGGGTCAAAGGGTATCTGCTGGGTTTTGGAGCTGTGCACCTGATAAGCCTGGTGAGCCTGAGGCAGGACTCCAAAAGGCTGTGCAAACCGTGGCAGGTGGCATGGGCATTGTATTGCTGGCAGGAAAGGAATAGGGGGGTGATGCTTTTGCCTTTTTGAGGGGAAAAAGAGGATTTCCAAGAGACTAAGTCACTGAAATGTGCTTTGCTCTTTTACAAGGGCGGGCAGGGACAGGACAAGGGGTTATGGCTTTAACTGAAACAGGGTATATTTAGATTAGACATTAGGAAGAAATTCTTTACTATGAGGATGGTGAGGCGCTGGCACAGATTGCCCAGAGAAGCTGTGGTTGCCCCATCACTGGCAGTGTTCAAGGCCAGGCTGGACAGGGCTTGGAGCAACCTCATCTAGTGAAAGGTGTCCCTACCCATGCAGGGGGCTGGGAGTAGATGATCCTTAAGGGCCCTTCTGACCCAAAGCATTCTGTGAGTCTATGGTCTTGAAGTGGGTGGAAGTTTGAAGAATCCTGAGGCAGGAACAAGCAGAGCAGCCCTTTTGTGGTGAATGGCTTGGGGTAAGAAAGAGGTAGTAAATGATAACAGGTCAAATGTTACTGTGGGGGGAAAGATGTAGCACTTTGAGGTGAGACTGTGAGAGACTGTATGGCTAGACAGCAGGGGGACATTAGCTGTCTGCATGCAAGTGGCTGTCAGTGCCTGGTATGTGGCTACTGCTTAAAGCAGCATCCTGCTGCAGGCCTGATAGGTGTCAAGGAGGATGTTTCAGACAGATACTGTCAAACCTCAGAACGTTAATGGAACTTCTGTACGCTTGAAACACAGCATAAATCTTTTGGGAAAGCGGGGTGGCATATAACTTACTGATAGGGATGTTTTGATTTTCCAGACAGCAATTCCATCTTTGCTCACCCCATCAGAAGATATTTTTATTTATTAAAAAAAAAAAAAATCCTTTCATAGATCGTTGCCTTGATATCTCCTCTCCCCCTCCTTCATCTCCAACCCTCAAATTAGCAACATCAGCTTCTAGTAGGTATCTCATCCTCTTCCTTGGCAGTTTCAAGGGTTTCACAGTGAGTGATCTGGGACTGTTCTCCGTGATCTTAACTAACAGTCCTGTTCTCTCACTGCCCACTTGCTTGATCCTGGGTGCATTCACATGAAGGAAATGGCTCCTAGAGAAGACATGTAACAGCTCTGCAGATGTTGAGATGCGTGTTCTTTAGTTCAGTTGGAATAAAAAGCTGGTGGAAACCCCTGGTCAAAACTAGTGTGAGATGTGAATGCCACTTAGTGATAAGTGCATGTGTCTATGCAGGTTGGAATGCTCTGCATGCACAAAGGATTGAGGATCAGTGCAGAGGGGAGACTTGCTCGTATTTCCAAAATACATGTCTTTAACAGTGTTACCTACTGCAGAATGGAAACATAGAGATAAGGCAAATACATTTTGATATTTTCATGTGCCTCTGACTCTGAATGTACATGGGAGAGACTTCATTATTACTGTGAAGTGACTCTTGTCTTTGTGATACACCTTCCCAATGGTTAGGAACAAAATTAATTCTCTGTTTCCTAGATGGCACACAGATATGCTCTGTCTGATTTGAGTCCAGTGGGCAGGGTTTCACATTTACTTGCAGCTTTGATAAGATTAAGATTCCTTGGGTTACCTGGTGTTTTCCTACTCAAAGACATGAAAGAAAGTCTATTTAAGGTGTGAATTTCAAATGGCTTTGTTAAACTGCAGTAAGACTATTAAGGTTTTAACTGAACATAATTAGTGCTGCACTAAGGCTTGGGATGCTTGAATTCTAGTCAGTCCATATCCTTGACCTTCCCAACTCCTCTCTAGTCAGGAAGTTAAGAAAGGTGGAAATTAAAATTAAAAACTAAAAAAAAAAACAAACCCCAAACCAAAAATCCAACAACAAAACAAATCCAAAGAACTACTCCTCCCTCCTCCCCCCCCCCCCCCCAAAAAAAAAACAACAACCCAAAACAAACACAAAAGGAAAATTGGACATGCAAAGATAAAGCTGGAATGGGCTGCCCAGGGAAGCTGTGAATGCTCCATCCCTGGCAATGTTCAAGGCCAAGTTGGACAGAGCCTTGGGTGATATGGTTTAGTGGGAGGTGTCCCTGCCCATGGCAGGGAGGTTGGAACCACATGATCTTAAGGTCCTTTCTAGCCCTGTTCTATGGTTCTTTACCCATTGTAAAAGCCACCAATAACCTGTATCAATCTACTGATCTTCTCCCCCCTCCATCCCCCTCCAGCAGTGATCTTGCATGCAATTTAAAGATGCTGATGTTTCTTAGAGTGGAGAGAAAGGCATAATAGTAAGCATGCAGAAGTGGTTTTAAAAAACAGGATACAGAAATAAGCTGTATAGGATAAAAAGGTTTTGATTCTCTAATGCCTGACAATTGTGGATGCGCTGAAGCCAAACAAATTTGATTAAAAAATATTGCATACTGAATAGCTCTTCTGTGAATTCGAAGTTATGAAATAAACCTCACAGTAATCTCTAATGATTGTTTGACTGAAATAAAAAAGATATGTTTCTCAAGTTTGAAAAGCACTTAGAAGAGGTTTCAGCTTGCTACAAACCCCTTTATAAATCAGGAAACAGTAAGTATATAGGTGTCACAAATTCCATCCTGACCTTCACACTTGTGGTGTTTAGTTCTGTTCTTCAGGTATGACATCCTTTTGAGAAATCAGTGGTTACAGCGTCAATAGTAGCTCAGTGCTGGCATTCATCAGGGTACTGTAATGCTCTTCTAGCAGGAAAAGGAAGCTAAACTGCAAAAATGTGGTGGTGTGGCAGAACAGTAGTTGCCACTGTAGCCTGGTTACTCAAAGAGGTACAGGTGATCTGTTGATTTGATATGTATCAAAGCTTGGAAGAATGGGGAAGTCTGAAAGAACAAAGAAAACCTAATGTTAGTCCAGTACTTTAACAGGTCTGGCACGTGTAGTCAGAGGTGCATCATCCTTCATGCTTAGCTCAGGTGTGTTTGAAAGGGTGGGTTACAGAGTATGAACAATAAAGAACAATGTCTTTGTGAATGGCAATCAGTAACATTTTATGAAAGAAAAATATCATCACATTTGCCACTATGATGGGGAGTGAGACTGAACATTTGTTTAATAAAGCTAGCAATTTGTAAGCTCTTGATAGCATCTAATCCTTGCAACAGTTAGGTCAAATCTGTATCCAGTCCCCAGTGGAGTGAAGAGGCAGCAACATCAGTCGAGTTCTGTGGGGTGACTGGAAGCCTGAGCAAAAATGCATCTATGGTACATTTGTACTGCATGCATGAAACAAGACTGCTCATAGCAATGATGCACAGAAGTACTAAGGGGCCAAGGTGAATAACCAGTTGAATACAAGCTCATAGTGTGCTCTGGTGGCTAAGAAAGCAAATGCAGTCCTTCCAACAGTGAGGCAGGAAAACAAAGCAAGGATGAAAGAATGGAGCTGCCACTTTTTCTGGCACAAGTGACAAGGCTTGTGTGGTTCTGAATTTGTTTCTATTCTTTGCACTATAAAAAGTGGGCAAATTCTGCCCCTTCGGCAACAGCTGAGATTGTATACCATGTAGCTGCAGAAGCTTCCCTCCAGGTCACCCTATGCATGCTGTGGCCAAAGATTGAGTCTATGCTGCAGAGCTCTAGACAGCTGCATAGCAGAGCTCATTGGGTAAGGCTTCGATTTGCACCACTGAATGTATATTTAGATTTTCCTGCTGCTATTTCATCTCTTCTTCCCAACCCAATTAAAAATCTGGCTGACGTCTGGCTATCAAATGCTAACACAAACACCTGTGTACCAGATGTGTACAGCTGTAAGTCCATGAGTGCTGATCCATCATCAGAGCCATAAGCCAATCCATGGAGCAAGTAGAAAACACTTTTTGTTTTCCCCTTCTCTTGTCCCTCCTCCCCATTTTTAATCCTCCTGTTTTTCCCAGGGTATTCTCTCTTCTGTTACCTGCTGCTGCAGGCTTGCAAGGTGAGCCTTGCTCAGACTTTCTGTCCCTTTCAGATAAGAAAACAGCCTAAACTGAAGTAGTACATTTTTTTCTGGCTGCCATGTGGCTGGTTTATACTGACAAATGTTAAATTATAGAAGACCAAATGTCAGTAGTGTGTGCCAGCTCAAGAAAAATACCTTGAAATTAGTAACCTTGTGAGGGCTACACCAGACAGGATTAAGATTGGATTTTTCCTTTCCCCCTCTCCCTGAAAAGAATAGGTGCCCCAGATGTCTTGTAGAGATACGGACTAGGACAGGAAGTACTCTCATGGGCTCTTTGAAAGTGAAGGCTCAAGTCAGCAGCAGAAAGCAATTCTTTAAGTTTGAGAGACAAAAATGGTAATAGTTAAAGAGGTGGGATATGATAACTCTGCAGAGATTTTTACTGCAATGAGTAAGACACCCTCTTTACAAGGGCTTGCTGGAAACAGGCTAATGTGAAAAGCTTCTTTCTTATTCCACTATGTTTTCCTTATGATTTCTGTTGCTCCTTTTGCCCAGGTTCCCTACTTACAGCTCCCCATTTCAGGATTGCCTCCTCTCTCTTCTCCCCAGCATGTAATAACAGTGCTTACATGGGATGTTCTTGCTGCAGAAAGGAATGAGTTTCAGAAGGACAAGGGGAATACGTTCTTCTTTTCCAGCAGAGGTGATGAGGGAGTTCCATTTGCTTAGCTGGGGGTGGTAATAGATGCCTTAAGTGAGGAAGGCATTTGGATGTGAGGGAAGTCTTCTGTAGCAGAGAAGATAAGGCTGTGTGGTCTTGTCCAGAGCAGGTGTCAGTTACTATGTAAAGAGTAATAACAAAAGTGGGCCACCCCACTGCTCCCTTGGGTCTTGCTCTTGTGCAACTTTGGCCTTTGCTTACCAAAACACTGCTTGTGCTAGTGGAGATACTGCCACCTTAGATAATTCATTCTTAGTAAAGTTAACTGATTTTTATCCAAGGGTTCCCAGCTCAGTTTTATGGTGCAGTGCTACTAGTTTATAGTCGTAGTGTGTATTCTGTCATGCTTATTTGAGGAAAAACTCCCATTGACTTAATTTTATTTGAACATACTTTTACTTTAACAGAAGTAGTGCCATTGTAACAGTGAGGGGCTGTTTTTCAGCTGATGGGGCTCTGGAATGCTGAAAACAGCAAATCTCTAAAATGTAGCCCATAAGGTGGTAGGATATGTTTAAATTAGGGTACACAGTTGCCTGGAAAGTAGTCCAAGTACCTCTGGAAAGTAAATTTGCAAGTATAATCTCTATTGGGCTGGAAACTGCACCCTCAAGAAGGAAAGGAGAACAGAGGAGATTTATTTATTTATTTCCTAAATAGAGACCAACAGTGGACTAACAGGATTATGTTCAGAGCAGAGATGTTTGTACAGCCATGGAAAAACATGTATTTTTCATCAGGGTTAAGGCTTCCCTCCTAGTAATGTTGCTTAATTAGTTCTTTTACTCCCTGCCTGTGGAGAGTGAGAGTCTGGAAAACAACACTTCTTTCTGGGCAGAACTTTGATCATTGCTCTCCCCTACTTCTCCCTTCCCTGTGTATGATGGTTTACATACCGGCAGTCATTGCTGGCTGACTCTTTCAGAAACAAAAGAACTTCATGAGTCTTCTGTGAGCATCTTCAAGTGGAAGCTGACCTCTGTGATTTAGTTAGTATTGACTGCTTTGTTTTTCCCTGAAGAGCAATGAATATTATTGATGCTGAAGGGCACAATTTGATAAGAAAGTCTTGAGATCCACATAGTTGAATTTTCTCTGAAATGCAGTAATGACATAGGGTTACATCTAACTTGTCTAGGCTATAGCTGACCAAATCAAATAGGCTTATACACAAAATCTTAGAGTGCATCCTATACTAGTGTCTGCCTGCTGTATGTTTGCAAAAACGTAATCTATGTATGAGTACTTTGTATATGAATCTGTGATCAGCTGGGTGCCATGTAACATGTAAAAATGCAAATTGCATGTCCTATTTCTTGCCTGCTGCTCTGTCTACCAGTTGAGCTCTGCCTGTTTTCATCATGTCTCCTTGTGAGGTTTGTGTAAATGTATGTGTGAAACAGGCTATGCTTCATGCTGAAAGTCGTTGTTTGCTTTCTCTTGAGGAAGGTGAGCAACAAGATGGGTAGCAAGAAGGAAAGGATTATTCTGTTTGTAGTCTCCTTCCTTAGAGATGGAGTTAAAATGTTGTGAAAACTACAGCAAGGTACAGATTTACGAAGGGAGACAAAAGAAGGAGGATGCTTTTGCATTACCATACTGTCATGGTTTAAGTCCAGTCAGCCACATAGCTCGCTCTCTCACTCCCCAGCTTCCTCCACCCCAACTCCTGGAGGTATGGGGAGGAGAATTGAAAGAATGTAAATCCCACGAGTTGAGATAAGAACAGTCCAATTACTAAGGTATAACACAAACCACTGCTGCTACCACCAATAATAATAATGATAAGGGAAATAACAGGGAAGAGAATACAACCGCTCACCATCTGCCGGCCAATACTCAGCCCGACGAAGCAGTGATCTAACCCTTCTGGATAACTGCCCCCAGTTTATACACTGGGCATGACGTGCTGTGGTATGGATTACTTCTTTGGTCAGTTTGGGTCAGGTGTCCTGTCTCTGCTTTGTCCCAGCTTCCCCTCCTCCCTGGAAGAGCATGAGACTCAGAAAGCCCTTGGTCAGACCAAACATTCTAAGCAGCAACTAAAACCATCGGTGTTATCAGCGCTGTTCCCAGGCCGAAAGTCAAAACCACAGCACTGCACCAGCTAC
>JANRGW010003378.1:37601-82609 GCA_024733675.1 Psilopsiagon aymara
CTTTCACATGCTAATTGCTAGTTTGTCCTTGGGCTCCTTTGCCTTAGGAAGGATTGGAGTTTTGCATTTTAGTTTAAATGCAGAATGCCAATATTAAAGTGTCTTATCCATACCATTGGAGTGGGTACTTAAAGACAGACAGGAAAAATACTCTTTATTGTATACAAAAAGTGTAGCATCTTGATAGAAGATATCTTAGAAGTTTCTTTGAACAACAAAGATTTACAAATAAAATTAAATAGACAAATGTTTAGTGTATTACCTATTTCCTTCCTTTCACCACACTTTTATCTTCATCCTCTTACTCTGTTTGCCCTGTGCTAAGAGGGAAAAAATCAGTGGAGCAATGCAGAATAGTAGAAAACCACTCTTAGCAAACTAGGATGATGGTACTACAGGCACTCTTCTTTTAAATAGATTCTGAGATTTTGATCATAACTTTGCTCTTCCCCCTCCCCGCAGTCAGTTTCATAAGTCTAACCTAAATACAAAACTGTCTAATTATTGCACGACTAAATTACTACTATCAAAAGAAAGTACCCCTCCAGACAGAACCGCACAAGCAACAACAAACTTGTCTTTGTCCTCCCACACCTACTTCACTGTCACCCACCCTGCCACACAGAATCATCACACCTGAGGAGGTAGCCATCCATTAGCATTCAAAGGTAAAATAACCAGTCTGGTAAAGGATAGGAGGGGAGAGATAAATCACCCACAGGGTTACACCTGTGATCTAAGCCCTTTTCTGCAGGTGGTGATGTACACCAGTGGGCTAACATCTAATTGGACTTTCTGCTTATTTAGTGAGGAGAGTGTCCTGAATTCAGCTGTAACAGTGTTTATTTTTCTCCTTCTTAGTAGTTGGTGAAATGCTGTGTTTTCAACTTCAATCTGAGAACAGTGCTGATAACACACCAGCTTTTTTAGTCATTGCTAGGTAACGCTTACTCTGATCAAGGACTTAGCCTCATGCTCTGTCAGCGAGGAGGGGCACAAGAAACTGTGAGGAAGCAGAGACAGGACACCTGACCCAAGTTAGCCAAAGGGGGACTCTATACCATGGCACGTCATGCCCAGTATATAAACTGGGGGAGGTCACCTGGAAGGTGGAGATTGTTGTTTAGGTTAGTTGGTGGCAGGTGGTTGTATTGTGCATCACTTGTGTTCAGTGGGTTTTTTTTCCTCCTTCCCTTTTTAGTTTTATATTCTCTCTCCTTGTTATTTCCCTTATTGTTTTTATTATTAGTGGTAGTTCTATATTATACTTTAGATACTGAGTTGTTCTTATCTCAACTTGTGGGATTTACATTCTGTTGATTTTCCTCCCCATCCTGCTGGCAGTATCCAAGGGAAAAGGGGAAATGAAGGAGCAGCTGCATGGTTCTGAGTTACCAACTGGCTTTAAATCATGACAGAGGGTTACAATGAAACAAGGTTTGCTAATTTAGCTAATTTCATGCTTAAAATAGTATGTGTTCTCAAAGGAATAAACCTGAGGGTAGAAGTCACTTACTGGGCCTTCAGGAAGGAAAGGCCACACACATGCAAAAAATGGCTTTTTAGATCTAAAGTCAGTTACACTTTGCATGTGAGGAAAACTGGTTGAATGTAAGAGAACCTAACAGCCTCTTTCAGAACAGTGAGAAGCCTATAGCATGCTAACTCAGGCCAGAGGAGAACATCAGTGCATTAGACCATGAAAATATTCAAGCATTCATTTAGTTCAATTATCTTCACTATGTGTTTCATGGTAATATATAGTAACTGAATAGTAGGTATAGCCTGACTTTCAATTGAATTTTTAAAAAAGGATATAAAAACTAGAAATATTAGCAAATTTTTTAAAGAGAAATGGGCCCATTAAGAGGTCAAATCCTGTTTCATCATTTGGACCACGGGTAAACTGTGGCTAATATAAAACATTACTCATTTACCAATGCAAAATGAGGCCAGGTCCTGACAGACAGATATGTACTGCACAAAACCATCTGTAGTAATTGCTCCCCTGAGCCCTGATCTTGCAGATGTCTGCACAGGTTTATGCACATAAGCAGCGTCACTGACTCAAAGACTTTCTGTATTTAGCCTTGTCTTCACAGGAACACCTCGTATTCATGTAGATCAGTACATGTGTCAGCATTTGCAGTGTCAGAATACAGGCCGACAGCTGTGGCAAAATTGTCAGAAATGGAAGGAAGGTGAAAATTATACTATCCATTCACCTCTGTGTATGGGACATCTAATTCTCAGTGTAGGAGCACTGATGAGTTTGTATCTGGCTGCAGTCTGCCAGTGCACCATCACTCTTCTGTGGATGGAACGTGGAGGATGTCTTTATGCTTTAAAACCAGATTATGTAAATACTTATTTTTATAAAAAAAAAGTTTATAAAACTATGAAGATTTTTCTGATTATAAAGGCTACATTTAAAAAAGTGAATTGCTCAATGTTTCAAGTTTCAATGTTTCATCTCACCACACTCTGTTGCTTTCCCTTCCAAGACATGCGACAGAAGCATTTACCATTTCATTAACTCATGAAGACTGTAATAATGATGCCTCTTACTGAAGTCAGGTTGAGTGATAAATGAAAACTCCACACATGTACAAATAATGATTAATGTCTATTATAGCAATGAACAGATTGCATTGCTCTGTGCAAGCCACAGGAACAAAAGGACCATTTTGACACTGTATCTGTGTGTACGTGAACAGATGGAAGTCCATGTAAATGATCCTTGGGAGATTTACAGCATATTCTACTACAACTGTTCTGCTTTTGTATTTTATAGAAAGCCAACTAGATCATAACTATTCCAACCTCTGGGCAAACCAGAGAGGGTTGTGCCTTGCTAGTGCTAAAACAACAGTGTTACTGCCAGATGTTTTGTTCTTTCCTTCTGCACGTGGACATCTCTAAAAAATTACAATGATGTAGTAAAAAATGAAAGATTGATATTTAAAAAGAAACCTCTTACACAGTTCTCAAAAAGGTGTAAAGCTGTAATTCTCCATGGAAACATTTCTTCAAAGTCAAACACTTTTACTTTAGAAGTTCTTTATACTGCTCGTCAGATTCTCATCTCCTGCTGCAGAGATGAACCCGGCTTTTTGACAACTATCTAGTCAAGCATTAAAAAAAAAAAAAAAAGTATTTTCTTAAAATTTTAGCTCTTTTAAGAGTACCTGAAAGAAAAATTTGCAAAATCTTGCAATGTTACATGTGATTTCAACATTCTAACATGACTGCTTTATCTAGAGCTTTCCAGATACACTCTCAAGTCTGTCACTAGCTTCTGGCTTTACATGTATTCAAGCTATATGTGATATAGCCATGCAAGTACTAAAAAAACCCCAAACCCATACGGGGTCAGACTAAATGTTCCTTTAGTCTATAACCTGTCCTTGGCAGTGGCTGAAGAGGGATGGAAATGTAGAACATAGGGTGATAATTACCCAGTATACACACACACTTGGCAGAGTAAAGCAGCAAAGGACTTCCTCAACTGGAAAGAGTAGATTTGTAAACACTTTGTAAATCAGACTACAGGCTAATGACATGTGGTACTGATGTACTTCTGCAAAGGCTTCTCACGAAAATAATTAGTTTGAAGTTGTGAACGCCATCTTGGAGCACTGCAACACATCTTTACCTGAGAGCATAAAATCAGAACGGCTTAAAGATGCCCAAACCCATCCTTCTGAAATCTCAATGTAAATTTACTCCATGCAGATAATTGTTGATGAATTTTTCCTCAGTGAACATGTTGAACTGCTTCTGTACCTGTGTAATCTTTTGGCACTCCTAAAAATCTATAGAAATTATTTTCTCAGAGTAATTTCCACTTTGCAGTGAAACACCTTTTTCTATTTGTTTTGAACTTCTCAATAATTTCATTTCTTAGTTATGTAGAATAATAATTACTTTCCTATTTATCATTACCATGTTACTCATAATTTATATACCTCTACTGTCCAGCTGCCTTTTTCTGAGGCTAAGGAGTCCTACCCTGCTTAGTTGTTTCTCATGTATCTTTTAACAACCTCACTGCTCTTTTCTTCACCCTTTCTAGTTAACATATTAATGTGTCAAATGTGTTCTTTAGCTGGTGTCATATTACTGATTTTAATTGTTGCCTGATCCTATCTATGATTTTGACCTTTGAGTTTTCTCGAAGAGGCAACATTATATTTTATCTTTACATATTTAGAGTAGGATGAGTGAAAACCCCAAGCATTTGTACTACCAAGCGCAAAACAATCCAAAACTCGCAGAGATGAACTCTGATGAACTGCGTAGCATGAGTCGTACTGCAATGAAAAAAGATCATATGATGCATGTGTTTCTTTCCTAGATGCAAAAATAAGTCTCACATCTTAATCACATGATAATTTATGATTTAGTTTTGAGTGGAACTTGTGGTTTTATTCTTCCATGCTTTGTACATTTTCACAGCATTTTGCTAACTGTGTCAGAAAACAGGGCTATCCCTTGAGAGGCAGACACATAGCACAAGCCACCAATTGAAGAACCAAGAATTTTGGTTTAGCTTCCCTTTTGACTGAATTTAGAGAAATTGCTATTTTGAGGACTCAGCTATCTGGCTGATCTGAAACATCATTACTGACTCTTCAGCATGCTGTGCCTTGGAACCTAGGCAGTGGGGTCCAGGGTCCCAGTAAAGAAGCATGAAATAGCACAGTTCAGTAATGCACTAACAGAAATGCAGAACATAGTGTCTACATGGCATGATCTCAGACACAGTGTGTCAAGTTTTCTGATATATAAAATATCTAACATGTCTGCTGAAACAAGTGTGTTTTTTTCCACTGCGATGGCAATATATTTAAAGAAAATTCATAAACCACCATGAATATTGCAAGTAATAAAAGCAATAGTAATAATTATTTCACTAATTATGAACATATTTATTAGAAGAAGTCATTTAAGAAAAGCAAGGTATGGAGAAGGACAGTGTTAGCAAGAGAAAAAATAGGGCGTTTGAAATTATAGAAAAAAAGTCAGCAAAAATTGGTGATCCTCTGGTTCCTCTGTAGCATATTGGAGATTGGTCCTTGGCTTGCACAGGGTCAGAAATTCATCCAGTGAAACTAAGAAAAACTTGTTTTTCTTAGAAAAACATCTACAGAAAGGATATTTTCTTAGAAAACTTCCACACGATTCCATGAGAGCTTTAGAATTTCAGGGAACAGGTTTATCCTCCTTCAAACTGTTCTGGTTTTATGCCCTTAGGGACAGGTGAGTTACAGTGATCTAAGACGGCATTTGCAATATCAAAGTGATTTATTCCAGTGAGAAACATTAAGAAGTACATCAGTAAAAAAATTCACAGCCTTTGAGTTACAGTTGTAACTAAATAAAATACCAAATAAGATCCACAGAAATGGGATAAAACCTAGCCTGAAATTAGCTATCTTCTATTTACTGAACATGAAAGAGGCACACATTTATTAGGAGGTTCACACAAAGTGTAACCACTGTTCCTGTGCTTTCATTATAACACTTTATTACGTCCCTTTAGCAATGGAAACACACATTTTTAAATGTCTTTTTTGACAAGGGCTCTTTCATGTGAGCAGCCTCTCATTATTTGCAAAGTTAACATCAGCAAACTTGAGTCATATTTTACCAGCACCTTTACTGATTGCTGCAATTAGGCTTGGCAGTGTGATACCTTGTTGTCTCATCCCCTATCAGCCAAAAATTAAAAAGATCTCTGATGGCAATTGCCTAGTGGAACGTGTTTAATCTCTCAGTTCTCTGCCTCTCATCTGCTAAAGTATTTTCCTCAGTAGAAGACTGATTTGCCAACCAGCAGCACAATCACTGTATAAATGAATATTTGATGCCATGCATTAATTTGGGAGATCATTAGTAGAAACTGCAAATAGTACTGAAACCGAGTAACTGGATGTCCTGGGAAATTACAAATAGTATTATACAGAAACAGACCAGTTAAGATACAATTCTTTCAATGTATGGGATTATTTATCAAGGGTTACACTTGGAAATTCCATTTTCATCAAAAGCATTGGGCATATTTTCAGCATACATCACTACAATATACCTATTACCAGGAGAAATCAAACAAAAGAAAAAAAACCACTATTTTCACTATTCATGTTTCTCTCTTTTGTACACTTTCCAATACAGTGTGAAATTACCCTATACAGTTTTCCTGATGGCTAACCACATTTTCTGTTTAATAATTTGAGCAACAACATCAATTTATTAGAAAAAAAAATCATTAATTTATTATTTGATTAGGATAGACACTAAAAAATCTTTGTCAAAGTTTGGTCCCCTTTCGTTTAATCACTGTATCATCCTCACTCATACAGAGGTCAAAAAAATGATCTTCCCCAAATTCTGAATGAGTTCATTTAAAAGTAATGGAAACTGATTGCATTTTGTCATAGCATAGCATTTTATCTCTACTTTTCATTATAATAAGGCCTTTGTAACGAATTCTAAACAACATTTCCATAATCCCATGCATTTATGCTCAGGCTCAGCTTTGTTATATCTGATCTGGTCAGCTGCTGGGTGAGTGCTTTAATATCAGACCATGATTTGCATGTTTTCTGCATTCATGGTGCATGGCCATAAGTAAAAGGTAATCTATGTGCCTGATGCTTTTAAAGTCTCAGTCTGGAGTTAAACTGATGGACATTAAGTAACTTTATAGGCCTCTAAATTATAAACAAATACAAAGAAATGGCACTAATCTAGCAAGAAAGCAGAATAAGGAGGCAAAGAAATTTAGCAGGAGTACTTTTCCCTAAAAGACTGAATTTTGACTGCTGCTGTCTCTTTTATTGCTCTTCTACCACACTTAGGTAAAGTAAAAGCACTAAATAGTATGTGGGTTAATATGAGTCAGAATCATACAGTTAAGCAACAGGGAACTTTGAGATAGGCAACACAATACTGATGAGCGGGGTGTGAGCAAGTGCTAAGGGTGCACCCTGACCTGGAATACAGAATAGGTTAATTTCTGCAGCAGTACAGATGGGTTGCAATTAACTAGTCCAAAGACATGAGCAAAGCCATCTTACTGATAATCCAGATGAATTCCAGCAGAATTTACTAGATCAGGCACAGTACAATGTGAGCCTCGCTGTGGCACACAGATGACCATTGTCATGGTTTAAGGCCAGGCAGCAACCCAGAACCACGCAGCCGCTCACTCAGTTCCCCCCCTTCCTCCCTCCTCTCCTGCAGGGATGGGGAGGAGAATTGAAAGAATGCAACTCCATTGGGGTGAGATAAGAACAGTCCAATAACTGAGTATAACACAAACCACTGCTGCTGCACCAATAATAATAATGATAAGGGAAATAACAAGGGGAGAGAATACAACTGCTCACCACCTGCTGACAGATACCCAGGACAACCCAAGCAGTGATCCAACCCTTCCGAGTAACTGCCCCCAGTTTATATAGCGGATGTGATGTGCTGTGGTATGGAATACCTCTCTGGTCAGTTTGGGTCAGGTGCCCTGCCCCTGCTTCCTTCCGGCTTCCCCTCCTCCCCGGCAGAGCATGAGGCTCAGAAAGTCCTTGGTCAGACTAAACACTACTGAGCAACAATTAAAAACATCGGTGTTATCAGCGCTGTTCCCAGGCCGAAAGTCAAAACCACAGCACTGCACCAGCTACTAAGAAGGAGAAAAATGACTGCAACTGCTGAACCCAGGACACATACGTGATCCCATAATAGTGCTGTTCCTCCTCCTCTGTGAGATCAGGACTGCATTCACCCTTGTACAGCTGTGTACATCAGTGATTCTTAACCAGCGCTTATTTGCTGGGTACATTTTCACTAGGTAAAGCAAGAATTGCATGCATACCTGTCTATGATGGTCTCTGAAAACCAGAACTTCCTTACTCTTCTGATTTTCCCACATAGGTTTTTAGCTCAGGACCAAAGATGAGGGGTTAATTACTAAGTGGCTACAGTGGAGAAGGTGCACAACTAAACAAAGCTGGAACTAGTGTTTACTTGAGCTTGAAAACTCAAAGGTAACATGAAGAGGCTCCTTGCAACAAAGCTCAGTGTGGCACTCTGTTTAATTCACTGCTGCCTTGTGCTGTGGCCTGTGTTGTGACTGATCTGAAGCTTTCTGACCTGTTACATGCCTTCATTCGTTTGTTATAAGAATAGGAGTTCATAGTAATGCTATTTACACTAAAGATGGGTGAACTGTTGCAGCAATTGGAGAAACCATCATGAAGCTTTGCCCTGAACTCAAACCAAACTCTTGTGATTTTTAAAGTTCTGTTTCAGTTTTCAGTGTCACTGTACTTTGTTCTGTCAGAACTGGAAATGAATTCCAAAATATAAATGGTATTTCCAGTGACAACCTCAGATTTCAAAAGCAGAACTACTCTCATGCCAGGGAGCTTGGAGTTTCTTAGACCTCACATGCTTCGTAAGTAGTGAGTATAATCTTTCCAACTGTGCCGCTAAGTGCAGCTAGTTCAGTGGGCTTATCCAGTGAAACTTGTCCATCACTATTTCATACATGACAAGATACTGTTTACTGAGCTAATAAGCATTCCTAGGGGAATGCGTGCAGATGATTGCTTACAGATGAAATACTGAAACAGAAAGTGCCATGTAGCTGCATTCCCTTGCTATTCAAGCAAGTGTGCAGTGACTGCCCAGATTTGGCCTCCTTCCCACTAAATGGGTTGCCAGTCTGTCAGCTGATTCTTCTGTGAAATTATAGTGGAGCTTCCCCGCGCAGAGTAAGAAACTAGACTCTCTTTTAGGCTCTGTCAGTTTTGTTTTGAGAGCAAAATGTGACTAATCTGTTTTTGGAACCTGATTTCTCCAAATTTATTTGCTGTCCTGTTGGCTTTTCTCCTTCATATTCCAGACTTGGATCCATCTAATAGTGTCTGATAGATTAGTAGATCCAATCTTGGGAGTAATCAGTTCAGGTTGTGCCTGTGCCCGTTCTGCTGTTGAGGAGGAACAGTCTTCCCTCCCTCCCTCCTTCCCTATGTCTGTCTGTTTATTGTTGTATCAGAGAAAGATCTGATGTTTGTTTTAACACTGAGATGAAGCTGAATTCACTGCTGTCCAGCACTCATTAAAGTTGGTGTGCTACTTGAATATTTATATCATGCTGACATTTGCTTGCTTTAGAGAAGGCTTTATTTCCTTGGAATATTTATCATAGTATCTAGGAATTTCCATGTTGAACTACTGCTGGATCTGAATGTTGTATATAATTGCCTGAGTTCAAGAGCAGTTGCCTAAGGGAAGTTAACTTTCAAAGAACATCAGCTAGCTCTGTGGCACTAGCTAGCTGAAGGAAGAGCTGGCAAGGATTTTTCCTGGACTGACGTGGAGCAGACTGGAAAGAAGACCCACACCTCTCTTCAGCTATATAGGTATCCTTGTCTAGCTCATTATGGGAAGAAAAGAGAGTCCTTTCCCTGCATACTTGGCATCATGGATAGAGTACCTATATCTGATGTGATCTTTTGGCCTACTTATGGTCTGGTATGGAAAATAAGATTTGACATCTTTTGCATCCTGTTTTTTCCCCCTGATTTCCACCAGTCCTTTTCCTGAAGGGTAAGGGGGGGAGGGTTGGTACGCTGTGCAGTTTGTGCCTTCCTGACACAATTTGATTCTCTGACCCCCTTTGTTGAAATTGTAGAAATAACCAGCTTGAGGCTTGATCAGATCTCAGCCTCCTGTTGTTTCCCATCAGCTTATATGACTCTCTTGGGTTTCTGGGGCTAGAACCACTCTTTTGCTGCTGTGCATAAAGAGGTACCATGATTTATGAATCAATTAATCACTGCATGCTGAGGAGCTGTTCACGGTAGTTAAACAGTGAAAGTAAAATGCTTGAGTATATAATAAAAATGGAGCATAATGAGTATGACCCTCTACCAATGAATTCTCTTCCTCCCTGTATTATATGCCCTACCTATTCTTTCCTGGCACAGCCAAACTGATAAAGCCACAAAGATGAAGAAGAAAAGAATATAAATAAAGGTTCTGATACTGTCTGTAAATCTTTATGAGCAGTCGTAAGAAGATCCACCAATAAGTCTCAAAAACTTGAAGGGGGAAGGTGAAGTCTGCCCTGCCCTGCCTGGCCTGTAAACCCACAAAAATGTGGTGTGAAATTTCCAAGAAATAGTTCCATCACGTAACTGTCATTGTTTGCTCTGTGTAACAAACACATCATTGCCGTGTGTTTCTAAAACTGCATGATACTGTAAGAATGAGGCAAGTTTGGTAGTAAGCCCTTGTTATGTCCTCTGTTCATGTTCAGAGGTTACTGAAGCACTTTGCAAGTTAGGCCAGTGCTCAATGACTATAGTCAGATCAGGGTGGCATATTGCTCTGTGGAGAGCACCACTGACATTCAAACGTCAGCCCATGAGGTAAGCATATGAGGCAAGATGTTTAAAACTTGATCACACAGTTTTGCCCCACAACTATGCTTCCCAAGAAAAATATTCTTTGCAAATTATTTACACTATACATGTACTATATTCTAAGTAAAATTATTGTTTTATTTTATATTATCAGCAGATACCTAAAATAGTCATAGAACATATTATTAACAGGAAAGTTGTTTTTTAAGGTTTTGTTTGGGTTTTGTTTGGATTTTTTCCCCTGTTTGAACAGTGTATTCTTGGTAAATGAAATGCTGAAAAGCTCTTGAAAACTTTACCAAATATCCTTCTGTTTTGAATTCTGAAAAAGATTTCGGGAGAGTGGTGGTACTTCTGTTTTTTGCCTTTTTTTTTTTCTCTATAGGCAGGCGTTGAAATGTTACATATTTGTTGCAGAGTATTTCCTGGATTTTCTGATTTCCAAAAGCTGGCACTGATGAGTGGATGGATTTGTGAACCTTGCTGCAAGCCCACTGGTTTTAGTGGAGTTGCTCTTGATCTCGCCTCTATAACTAAGAGTATTTTTCATTCAAGCCAGAAATTAGGTGCAGTGGTGTGAAGCCAGCTAATTTGTTCTCTCTGCCATGTGTTGAAGCTCGCGGTGGAATTATAATATTTGCCACTTATCAGTAAAAGAATTTTTTCTTTCCAACACAATCTCATTTCTCATTTTTGTTCAGCTCTGCTGCTGGCATGTTGACTGTGTCTAATGGCCTTTGTTTGCATTCTAAGCTTATCTCATAAATTGGCTTTTGAAATGCATAATCAGCAATAATAATGTTTCACTGTGGTGACCATAGTTAAATATTTCTCTCCTGTCCTCCCTTCCCCTTTTTTGTTTGATTTTTAGGACCCAGGTTTCTCTTCAGTGATTCACGACAAGCTCCAAGTTCCTAACACCATTCGCAAGGCATGGAATGAGAAGGATAACAGATGTGATGTTTGTGCCACACACCTGAACCAGTTGAAGCAAGAGGCCATTCAGATGGTACTGACCTTAGAGCAAGCTGCCAACTCAGAACATTATGATGCCTCACCAGGCTCTCCCCCACCTCTCTCCAACATCTCAACGTTAGTGAGTCCCCGGCACATGGGCAGTCTGCAGCCCAGGGACTGGGCATACGTGCCTGCTCCTTATGCTACATCTAATTATACGGGCTTTATTGCCAATAAACACAGTGGAAAACCCAACACTCTAGGAATTGTCAACGGGGTGGAGAAGAAAAATGGCTCTCCTGGACACCAAGCCAAGGTCAGCTTTCAGGTGGCCACCAGCCCCAGCAATGGTAATGTTCTCAACTCTGTGGCTATCCAGGCTCATCAGTACCTTGATGGCACCTGGTCTTTGTCAAGAACAAATGGTGTCACTCTATATCCTTACCAAGTAAGTATTTTAAAACAACAAAATGTATTCTTTTTCTTTCCACTGAAGTTTGTATGGGCATACCTAGTGCTACTTGCTCATGTTGGGTAGGAGTAGAGCCATTCATGTGGTTAGCACCAGAACAAGGAGTGCTATAAATTCCTGTTTCCAGGATAAGGGATTGTGTTGGGGGGACACAGATCACAACCAGCATTAATTGGAACACCTTTCAGTAATTTAGCTATTAATAACAGATGTTACTAAAACAAGCTGTTTTTAATAGGAGTTAACCATTTTTAGAATATATGCAATTATTCCCCCACACAGTTCTCACTCTTGATCCTAATACTTGGTTGGAGGAACAGCTGGGAACCAACCACACTTGTTTACTCACAAGTGTAAAGTGACATTAGTGCACCAGTGAATTCTAGGTTAGTATTCAGGAGTTACCCAGAAGGCCTTTTGTTCATCTTGTGTGCATATGGTCCTATGGTCTCTCTGGATATAGCAGGCACTACCGTCACTGACGTGTTCTAAGTTACACACATTCTTACTCATGCTGATGGTAGTCTGTGCTGGAGGCCTCCAAGAATCAGTTGAATATGCAGGTGTTTTGATTTGTATCAGTTCTCATGGATTTAACAGGTCCACAAGTCTCCAGAGCTTAGCAATTCTAGGGGGATTTTTGAGTACTTTTCAGCATGTTCTTTTCCTCCTCTTTAGCCTGCTGTTTTCTGGTATACCACAGTCATAAGTACCTGTAGAACCCATCCACAGCAGCGGCGCTGAAGAGGGTTTTTTGACAGGAGGTAGGCTTTCTGACACACATAGCTGCAGGAGGTAGGATTTTCGGAGTGCCCAAGCACTTGTACATTGCAACGTATGCCTGTAATTTCTGAGTTCTCCCAGCCATCCCTGTTGGCTTCCTTAGGCACATAAATATCTTTCTAGTAAGTTATGAACAGATTGCAAGATTGATCCCTAAATTAATATTTAACATTTATTAGTATGAGTAACTGACACTACAGCCAGAAATAAGTGATGTTCATAAGCATAGAGCTGTTGTCATGCACCAAAGAAGACTTGGTAAAACCAGAAGTGAACTAGTTATTTTATCTGGGAAATATGTGACTTTATGGTTCTGTGGATTTATGCTCTACTGAACCTGAATCACATTTGGGCAGGTCAGTATGTGATCATAGTTCGATCTAAGGAAAAAAAAAATAATAAACCTAAGCAAAGAATGCACATTAAGAAAATTGAATAATTATTATTTGTATTGGTAAAAATGAGTTCAGTTTTATTCCACACACAATCTTTTAGGTTAATGTTCTATGAAAAGGTTTCTTTTTGTTTATTTTTTGATAATGTTCATGGTTCCCAAGTTGTTCATTTTGTCTCACTAAGGAGAATCTGATATTCAGAACTTTCCAGACTGATCCTATAATTTAGCTACAGTCAGATTAAAGAATATTGCGTACCATTTCCCCCTCTTTAATAAAACTTGAAATAGAAAAGATGACCACTCCCCTAGGAAAATAGAAAGCAAAACCAAGCAACAAACCAAAACCCAACGAACTAGCAAAAAAATACCCTAACAAAACCCCCAAAGAAACCCATCAAGAAACAAACCAAAAACCCCAGACAAACTGAAAAAGCCCCAAACAAACCTAGCAGTGTTGGGCTGTGATGGACTGTGTAGATAGTCGCTTAACATTCTCTTCAAGATTCCACCTTCAAATGTTAAAATTCTCACTTTACTCAAGTGTTACATTTAATTATCCAGTCAAGGAACAATTATAAGTAGCTTTTGTCTTTAAACACGTTGAAAGGATTTTAGTGTTTGGTTGTGTAGTATCCATATCAGACTAGGAATTAGTCAAGTAAGAAGAAAAACATTTCTAAGTAATTTACTTGTAATTTGAAGTAGAAGGAAGATGCAAACTTTGCTTTTTCTGCCTTTGTCTACAGAAACCAATCTTATTTGCGACATATTTTCAGGAACATTTTAATCTCCTACGTAAATATATTTTCTGTTATACACTTAGAGTTACAAACCTCTGTTGAGGAAGAGCAGTAGGAAGATGAATTTGTTATCTTAATTAGAACCCTTTATTTGAAGGTGAATTAAGAAAAGAGGTACCAGCCACTTACTTGCAAATGTATATACATTAACTAAACTTTCTTCCCTTCCCTAAAGAGCAGTGATTAGAAAAACTTCACTGTATATTGGCTGAGAGGAATAGAAAATAATTTCTTGGGGTAAAAGACCTTGCACTTCACCAAAAGGGGTACACTACCCTTCTACATCATAGTCTTGTTAAATTAATGTCCAGGGAGAAGTCAGTCTCATGGCTTTAGACTTAATGACGCCTGTTGTAGACACCTCCCGTTGTAAATTAGTTGCTGCTAGACAGTCTAGAAAACTTGACAGAAATGGTTGAGTAACTTGAAAACACACTGTGTTTTCTTCCTTGAAGCATCACCAAAAAAGAGAAAACATTAGTTTGAAAGTGACATTCTGTGGCTCACAACTGACTCACTGCAATTTAGGCATCAGAAAGTATTCCTACTGTTGGAAGTTCTAGGATGTTACTTCCTTCTTAGGATCTTCCCCTCCAGACTGCCTAAAATTAGTACCTTGTTAGAAGGAATAAATTACAACTTAAGTTTCAGTTCTGGTAGGAAAAAAAACACCAAACATAAACCAAAGTGAGTGTTGTAATGTTGTAAGGCTCAGCTGCTGCAGTCATATAAGACAAGTCTCAATTGACATGCAGTATGCAACTACGTTTGCAAAAAGAGTAATTGATATCAGGAGTAAGTAAAACAAATGTGAATTTATACATTACCAGATTTAGTACCGTTTTGAAAGTCTGAAAAATAGTAGAAGTAATACTGTCTTCAACTAGAGATACATGTCAGTTGTAGAGGAAACTTTCTGATAACTTTATGGAGGCATTATAGGAACTCATCAACAGAGTGTCCTAAGAATAAGTCAGAGAAATATCTGCTAAGAAGTGATTAGGTAGGTAAAGTTGGTCCTACCTGGAGATTAAGAGATGGTGCAGATGACCCTGTCAGTACCCAACCGCCTGTTTTATGTGATTCCATAGTTAGCCACCACTTGACTGGACAGAAAGATCTAGTTCCAAAAACCTGTGATATCCTGTAGGCCTGGCTGACAAATGAACAGCCAGTGCTGTTTTCTGCAAGGGGCTGAGTCAAATTTTGGTGGTAAGTGGTTCTCTTACAAAACAGGGAATCTGAGGCAGGGAAAGGGAATTGATTGATCTTAAACAAAAAACATGTTAAAATTCTTCTACTAACACTTGAATGCTGAAATGGTCTCTTGGTCAGGGTAGAAGTGACCCCTTTCTATTGAATATATGTAGGAAAATACCAGCCAAAATGTGACAGAAGTACATCCAGAATCTGGAATTTGTTCTCTTTCTATCACTGGTATGTAGCATTTGTATATCCTGGGGATCGGACTGTGTCTTAATACTTGTAAGGGCTTCTGCTGAGCTCCCTATCTCTCAAAGGGATTTCAGTCCTTCCCTGCTCTGAAAAAAACTCATTTAAATTGGGAAGGCTTTACCTGAGAAGAGCTGTAATTATTTGTGCAGCTGTTGATGCGAATTACAGGATATCAAGGTGTTAAGTATATTTCTGTGGCTTAATGTTTATCTTATAACACCCCTATCGAAAAAGAAACCTTTGCACCTGGGGTATTAATGTAGGAACCAAAAATCCAAATACTTTGATGAAATGATTGCTTTTCATAGTTTTTATAGAGAATGTGATACTAAATTGAATGCATAGTGCTTTTATTACTTTATTATCCAAAGCTGCTAAAGTAGCTAAACCAAAACCACTACATTAAAGAATAAGTTAGATTTACATCCATAGTAGTTCAGAGTGATTCAGAGTTTGCTTCAAACAGAAAGGAGTTGAAAATAGTGGCTAGATTAAGGTGGTTACACTAAAACACTTTTTCTGGACTAAAAATGCTCCATTATTTGGAAGTATATGTTCCTCTTTAGAGTGAGTACTCTTTTAGCCTAAATTAACTGCATGGCTCTTGCATGTTGGTGTGCCTCTAAATCAAAAGCATGGCATTATATGCATTGTGGTGCAAGTTGCAGAACATAAAATGGTGGTATTTCCTCTGTCCTGTAGTTGCCTTCCTGGGTCTGTATGAGAATCTTTAAGTAGATTATTTAAAAAGGAAAAAAACAAAGAACCCTTTAGCAGAGTGTGTTTGGTAGATTTGAGTGACAGGAAGGTAAGAAAGAACTAGAGCACTGGAAAATGACAACTGTTTCAGGAACAATGTGGGCCATGAAAAAGAAGGATGTGGAACAGAAATCACAGCTGTTGATGTTGGTGAGCAGCTCCTGTTCCAGACATTGAAGTTGTGAAGTTTGAATTTGGTAAGGAAAAAGATAGTACATGTGAGGATTTGAGTAGGGGTATTGCGAACATAACGATACTTAGGGGAAAAATGTTCCTTTTTCCCCTGCACTTAAAAAGACCCTTTTGACCAAAAGCTCGGAAAATGGGATCTTAAACTACCGAGAGCTTCTTGGCCCCAAGTGTAATGATGTTGAGCCTATTCAGAGAGTAATCAAAGACTTTGTTTGTGTACAATTGATGAAAGCCTACAGTATGTGCCATTTACTCTTTATGTATTATGTGTGTTTAGAAGAACAGTGTTGCCTGGGAAAGTACCAGCTTGTTCTGGAGTATTACAGTGATGAATGGTTTGTTTGGAGTTTACTTAGGTCATAACTGTCTCATAACACATCAGTTCTTTCAGGCACAGGCTTTTAAAAAGAAAGTGGTAGTGATTAGAGTTGGGCACAAGATGGAGAGTTCAGATACAGAGCCAGCTCCTCTGTGTGAGGTATTTCCATCCAGGATTTTGATTCCAAATTTTTTTTCAAAGTCACTGTTGTTTGATTTATTTCTGTTCCATTTGTTGCTGCTTCTTTTGTTTCTCAAAGTATTCAGCAAGATAAAGATAAAATGTTAATGACTGCTACAACAGTGCCAAGGTTATTTAAGTAGCTTCTAAAGCATATAATGCAAGGTACAGAAATCAAGTTACTTGCTCCATCTCTAAACTAACAGGTGCCTTCTATATTTAATATATTCCACACTCCCCAGAAGGAGACCTATTTTGCCAAAGCACCTTGGCAGCAAGAGAAAAAGGGATTTGTACACTGTCTCTTCCAGTGCCATGTTCTTACATGACCACACATGATTCAGTATGAGATACCTAACGCAGGAGGTATTTTGCCTTTGTGCAGTTAGCTTTTGGTCCAGAATATTTTTGATGGC
This sequence comes from Psilopsiagon aymara, assembly GCA_024733675.1. Classification (NCBI taxonomy): domain Eukaryota; kingdom Metazoa; phylum Chordata; class Aves; order Psittaciformes; family Psittacidae; genus Psilopsiagon; species Psilopsiagon aymara. Next base: position 54,765 of record JANRGW010003378.1, read on the forward strand.
TTATGTTTCAATAGCAGTTCAGTCACTGAATGTGTGAGATCCACACTGGAGTATAATGGGTCCCTAAACATAGTAGAAAACTTCTTGTTGCTATTACTGCATGGTCATAAATGATGATGTTGAACAAATGTATGTAAATTCTTGTACTAATGTTTTTTTCATTCTGCATCATGATCTCTAACAACAAAATAATTCCATACTGAGACTGAAAGTGCAGAAATTTTATATCCAAAGATTGTTTGACTGGGCCAAGAAGCAGATTGTCAAACAAATTCATCAGCACTGAAATTATATCCCTACTTAATAACCTCTGTTGCCCTCTTCCCCCATGCATTAGTTATCTCTGAAGTGGATTTCCTCTGACTAAAAGCCTTTTTAAACCACATCACTAATAATTAGATGTGACCCGGTGTATGTGATCAGCTGACATTTTGCCATGATTGTTTGATCATTCAATTTGTATATTACAGAAGTTGTCTATTTGTATTTTATTCCTCCTGCCCACCCCTTCAGTTAACAGCCCAGTTGTATACTGATTCTCTAATATCATCAAGAGAAGAAACTGAAGTCTATGTGAGCTGTAGGAGGGTTGGTTTTGGTTTTGGTTTTTTTTTTATTATTCTGGTGTGATTTGATCTTTTTCGGCATTTTATGCATGGCTTAATGCCCTTAGAATCATTACTTTCCCCCTTCATGATACTGGGGTGACCAAGGGAAGAAAGAGGTAAAGAGTATCCCATGGACTGAAAAGAGCTAAGTAAGCTTATCCTATGAGTATGAAAACCCCATGACTCAATTGTGATGTGAGGAAGAAATCTGTAGACTATTAGAGGAGCGAGTTAATCCTGTATATTAGCAAAAGCCAGAAGATCACAATTAGTGAGGATTTGGTTTCTTCCCCTGTTCTGTAGCTTAAGGATTTTGTCCACATGTGAGACTTGTTTATTTTCTGAAATAATAGCTGTGCTGATTGCTTGCATCACTGAACAAAAGTAGAAGCTGAGATGAGGGGAAGTATTTTAACAGCAGGAAAATGATGTAGATGGGATGAAGAGAGGGAGAAGACAAATGGATATCTCAGCAAGAAATTGTCCCTTTGTTTCTCACTCTGTAAATAAGGTAGGAGAGAATCAGAGAGGTAAATGGTCAGCTTCTGCTTTATTTCATAGTGCGGCAACATAGAGAGTTAAGTTAAAAGAGCCAATCTGGAAGTGAGAAGAGGAAATAAGCTTTTCGTGCAATCTACAGTTCTGTGGAACTTACTGCTCTGAAATAGTATTGAGGCCAAGATTTAAATAATATTCATAGAAGAATTATGTGTTTATGTGGGGAAAAAAAAAAAAAAAAAAGAATTCTTTCTGATATTAGGATAAAAAAAAGAGATAAACTTTCATATAGCATAAGGCAATCCGTGTCTTATATTCTACGGAGCAGGCTTCCTTTAAATGCATCCAATATATGGCTAAGTAATTGAATTCCTGAAACTACCACTAAAGCTTTCCCACACAAGTGTAACTGGGCTGACTGGGAGAATGATACTGAAGTACTTAGTCAGCTCTTAGACTTTTTATCCCTCTCTTCTGAAAATGGCCCTTGAGTGGCAGCTGGAGAGAGCCTTGATTAGAGCCTGAACCTGGTGAAGGATAAACACCAGGTGACTGGTGCTGTGTTTTGGATGGAGGCCTGTGATGAACAGATTAGTGGAGTTCTCTTCCAACAGTTTCAACAACATTGACAGAGTTCATTGAAAAGTGGTGCACATTTCAGACTTTTTTTTTCTTTAAATTCCTTACTCAAATATGTGAACATTCATGGCTTTGAAAAAATCTCTTGGGTTGAATCATTCATACGAGCAACATATTGTTCTTTAACACTGCATAAAGATTCAGTCCTGTGGCTGATATTTCCTCCTGTATCTTGCTATTGTTCAGCATCTGTTGCAAGAAGAGTGAAAATAGAAATGTACAGAACCAAGAGTATATTCATTCTTAATGAGATGAGAAGGAGGGGATGACAAAAGAATCAGAAAACAAACTTTTAGGTATTGCCTTTTTGATTCCCAAGGGGTACCATTCAAGACACAGCTCAATGTATTGTCTCTGTAACTGAGACATCTGTTTCTCACAATGTTTTACAGAAATGGGACATAGAATCAAGATTAGATTTAGGAGCACTGTCACAAATATGTACTTTTTCTTCTTCTTGTAAAATCCTGTTCTAGCCTTTGTTTTTGTTTGGAAAAGCTTTGAGCGTTTAAATATGACAAATTGTATAACTGTGCAAAAAAATAAATTGACAAAGCCTTTTTCCTTGATGCTGTGCTGTGCTTCAGGGAAGTAAAAAAACACATAGCTAGAGGCTGATGTAACTCTGAAATGTGATTCTACACAGCTATTATGTAAAACCAGGCTTTTAATTTCTCTAAAGTGTTTCTGAAATGGCTTCAGAAAGGGAGCATCAAATTCTCTGTTGGGACAGCTCTCTTTAATTCAGTGGATTTGAGTTACAGCAGTTGGCTTTCTGGGCTGCAAGCACACACTGCTGGCTCATGTTGAGTTTTTGTCAACCAACAACCCCAGGTCCTTCTCTCAGGGCTGCTTTCAGTCCAGTTTCTACCTAGCTTGCATTTGTGCTTGCAATAGCCCTGATCCAGCTTCAGGACCTTGCACTTGGCGTTGTTGAACTTCATAAGGTTTGCATGGGCTCACCTCTGTCAAGGTCCCTTGGCTGATTTTCCAGGAGCTTCTGAAATGTGCTTAGCTGTGTTTTATGCAGAATAAGGAAGGATTACATATGTACAGGGGTGAGAAAAAGCTCCTCCAGCTAATAAAATAATCTTTTACATCTACAGACTGCTCTGAGGAGAAATTAAATTGTACTTCACCTTTCACTCTCACCTAACCTCTCTAGCTGAATTCGGAATTGCTCCAAAGTTTGAAGGGGAAAGCAAGGTAATGAGCTCTCATCTCTCAAGGGATTGGCTGGTGCTCACTGTGCTTAGTGTCACTAGCAAATCTGAGCAAGAACACCTGTAGCATTTCCTTGTATAGGAGCAAAATATTAAGTGATTAAGGTATCTGAGGACTTAGTTTTTAATAAATCAAGAAAGTCTCAGGTTTGACTGGTAGATGTGAATGTCAAGTGACTAAACTGCAACCAGTACAAATTAACAGTTGTATGGATGGAAGTGAACGTGTTTTTGTTGTGACAGCTCTTTGAATCAAATTCATGTATCAGTCATGCTTTACTTCAAATTGTTTGATATTTTTTTTGAATTTGTGGAAGTGGCATATATATGTACTTATTAAATAGCTGGCTAAATTTATGCACTGGCTTTTGGCTAATGGGAAAGACAGAAAAAGAGTCAAAGGGTGGAACTATGCTTGATGAAATGACTTCTGCTTCCCTAACTTCATTGTGTCTGCGCGAATCTAAAATAAGTGCAGCTTTGTGCCACTGGATAATTATAAAACACACCTGTGATGTAAATTCTGCAATTTCTTTACAGCTTTTACTGCATTATCTATTATTTTTCAAGAACTGAAGGCTATTACTAAAAGTAGAGGTTAGGACTAGTTTTGAAAAATATTTGTATTTTAAAGCGTGTAGATTGATATTGTCTGTCCTGCAAGGGAGAGCTAATAGTGCTTATTACTGCTTTTCTTATAGATGGGTTTTAGGCTCCTGGAGCTAGGCAGTATTACTGGATTCAAACACAACTCATAAGCACAGTAATCTCTCTGGTTGATTCTTGTATATTTTCTCAGCTAATGCTGTGCAACACAAGATGAAAAATTAACTCAGTCGTAATTAAAGAAATTATACCGAACGCAACAGAAGAAAACATGTAGTAATGAGATATCATCAGTTCTTAATTGATCAGTCTTTCTGATCCCTGAAGAGCCTTTGTTAAAGATCTTTTATACATTGCCAGAGACCACCTTATTGAGATTTATTCCTCCTTGTATAGAAGTAGGTGAAATGAAGACACCTCGCCTGATGATAGCTAGGGCTGTAGACCAAGGTTTCTGGAAAGGAACTTGAAACAGGGATCATGTAGGTTACGAGATTTTTCCAGGCTTAGTGATGTAGGTTTCTCTGCTTCCTTTTTCATTCACTGCTTAATTACCTTAATACTATATTGTGAGCATTTGCCTCTTCTCCCTGCCCACTCAATGCTTTGTCTTTGAAGCAGAGACAGTTGGCACTGGTGCAAGGGGCTGTTAATTCTAGGGCCTATAGGCATTTCATGATCTAATAAATATGGATAGTAGAGCACCATATTCCTCATATGTTCTCCAGTGAAGATGGTTCCAAGTGTGGCAGTGGAAGCTTATTATGGCTTAGTTTCCTTTGAAAATGAGAGAGCAGGAAGGCATCTCTTAGGTAAAAATGCTTGACAGAACTACTGGAAAACAACTGATTGTTCTTCAGTTTCCCACTTTGTCCGCTGGACAATTTTATATCATTCTTGAGAAAAAACAAGATACTAGCTATTGCTGCTATTTGGTTTCATTAAATAGAAATAACTTTTTTTGTAATATCCATAGATGGTTTCACGGAAAGCCAAAGGACCTATCAGTAGCCACAACTTCTACTGGAGCAAAAAAGCAATTTGTGCTTAGGTGACTAGAAAATTTGCTCCCAAGATTTTTATATATTGTACAGACATGGAATGGGAAAAATGAAATTCTGTAAGGAAACATATCATATAAACTCAGCTGAAAAAGAGCTGGAGCTGCAACTGTATATTGTCCATACTTTAAAGTCAAATCCTCTAAAAGGACCCAGATTACTTTGAGCATCAGAACTAAGCCTTGGCAATACATTTGAAGGAAACCACTTTATTGTCCCATGCTTTATGTGTTAAGAAGCAGAAGTACAGGAAAATGGAAAGATATGACTGAGATGGGTGCTACACAGTTTGCGAAAAGTTGAGAAAATCTTTTCTTCTGTTGCATTGAGGACAAAAAGAGCTATCCCGTAATTTCATTTGTGGAAATTAGTTTTTCTGTGACTGCCTGGAAGATTCAGAATTAGTGGGTTATGAAACAGCAAAGTTGCAAGTGTTTGGAAGAACTTTCGAAACAGAAGAGGCTGACTAAAAATATCTTGCTGGTTGGTTGCTTTTTATCTTCAGATATGGCATGAGCTGGAATTTTTGTCAACAGCACAAAGTTCATATGCTTTACCATTTACAACAAGCTGCTACTGTGCTTTCTGAAAAGAAAAATCTTGAAAACAAGGGCTTTACTTTAGAGGGATTCACTTGAAAGCATGCCTTTGGGAAAGAACAAGACTATAGAAGATTTAGACTGACCTCTGAAGGTTTTTGGATTTTAACATCGTTGAAATGTGTTCTTTCAAAAAGCTTCTGAGTTCAGGATGAATCCTCCTTATTATTTACTCTGCTTTAAATCTTAATAAAAGTATTTCCAGCAAAGACTAAAATCCTGTCATCATTATACAATGCTTTGTTTCCACGTAGGTAACCTTCCATAATGCTATTCTGCTGGAAGAGTGAGCTTTAAAACTGTATATTTTTTCCCTTTAACTTTCATAATCATCCATTCTTGTTGGTTAGGACTGAACCCTCTGTGCATGAAACCCACTGTCTGTAGGTGGCACTGTGCAGGAATGGGTATTTTGGAGTTTCAGTCCTCTGAGTTGGTCACAGGGATAATGGCTAATCTGCACCTGGTTTACATGGCTTATGTCACAGTGGCCGTTGTGACTGAAGCAACTTGGTGGTGGGAAGAATTTGGAGAATTGTCCTGATGTTTTTTTGTTTAATGCATTATAGTAGTACTCTATTTCTGAATCCCGTCCCCCTTTTCTCCTCATCCTTGATCTGGTTTCCTTATTTGTGTGTGCATGTATTTATGTATATACACACAAATACGTCTTTTTCTTCCACTTCATTTTCTTTAGGGAAGAGTCCTATGCTGGTTTTCCAAAAGAAATTGCTGATAAAATCAGGATAGATTCTGATCTGAAATCAAATTCACTTCACTGGTGACAGAGCATCATCAAGCTTTTTCCTTTTAGTGACTTAACTCCATTCTGCTGATCCTAAGAAAATCAAAGAATGAGAGTACACCAAGTTCTGAAAGCTGATGTTGCAGAAAGCGGGAGTGTTTCAGTCCCTCTTAAGAATAAACACTAAGCAGCCGTTCTAGGAGGGTTTCAGGCTTGGTTCTTTATTATTCTGCATATAAAATAGTGCTCTGTATTTTGGAGCTGGTTCAGGCTCATCGTGTATTCCTAGTGTAAATGACTTGTGTGGGTTGACTTAGTAAATGCCCACATTGTACCTGGTGAAGAGACATGAGACCTTTTCTTCAGTTACGCAGATTACAACACTGCACTTCTACTGACCTGTATGTAGTCAGTGATTCTTCTTTTGACATTTAAGTATGGAGCAGAAAACCAGTCCATGGTGGTCTATTAAACAGAATAAAGACTTCCTTTCTAAAATTGATTTAAAAGTAACTTCTGAAACTTTTACACTGTAGACCAGTAAACAAGTTGAAGGGGAAAAATCCAAAACATCAAAAAAATCCAAAACCTCATTTGCACAATTCATGTGCAAATAAAATATTTCTGTGGAGTGCTGAAATTAAGATAACCATTAAGCATTTATTGCAGTTCAGAATGGTTTACTAGAGTTTAGGTATCGTTTTAGATGATGAGTCCATTTGCTGTTGTTATTTTTGGACTTCATTAAATGCATTTAATTAAATCTATTGTAAATCTGTTTTATTCCCAAGGGGACAGTTAATGTAATCTTGCTGTTTGCTTATAAAAAATATCAACCAATAGTTCCTGCACTTGTTTTAATCACTATTTATTTACAGACCCTAGTGAAGTGTGTTTTGTCAGTTTAGTTTATTGTGCATTGCTCCTTGGACAATGACTTTTGTTGTCTTTTTGTTCTATATAGAAGAAACTGTATATTCATTGTTGCTGTGTTAAAAAAAAAAAAAAAAGAAGAAATACCTTTTGAAGGTTATTTAGGCTGACCTTTATAAAGAAATAAATGTAGCTGTAAGACTTGACTGTATAATTTCATGCAATTCTCTTATGCTGATACTCTGTCTTAACCTTCTGACTTTTGAGTTTCAAGATCTTGTAAGTTTTACAAGCAGTTTGTTTTTGGTTTTCTCTCCTGTCTCTTAGGCTGCAAACAGGAAAAGTGATCAGGATGTGTAGAATTTAAGAATTAAATTTTAGTGGCAAAAATCAGGAAACAATATGCCAACAGGGAGTCAGGCGTTAGGAAAACAACAAGGTCCTTAGATGAGATATAACTTACAAGTCTGAGATAAATGTATTACAGAGACAGGCAGTAATTTAACGGAAGTGGAAGAACACACTGCATGTGTGCTGCGAACAAATTTTGCTGTGGAAGTGTACACAAAGTGTACCTATGAGTAAAGAGTAAGTAATTGACAATATTTACTGTGTGCAGTGTGTTCTGAAATTAAACGCATTAGGTAGAAAGACACGTAAGATTTTGCATATGACTCTTTCACAGCTTTTCTCCTAGACAGGAAATGGCTGGTGTGAAGTCATTAAAGCTGTATGGAGACTAGCCTTAGTTTGATCAGAGTTCTGGTTTATTGGAAAATAATCCTTGATGTATCAGGTGGTTATTATTTGTCCACCCAAAATTCTCATGGTAGGTTATACTGATGAAATTTGAAAGAATATTGTCTTTTGAGGAATGGTTGCTGTTTGTTAGTGCTGCACATTGTGGATGTTGAGAAGTTCCCTCTCCTGCCTTTTCAGAAGGAGCTGTAGAGCACAGCCTGACTAGAACCAATGTTCCTTCCTCTCTAATTTTCACTTTTCAGAACTGTGAGATTTTGAATGTGTGCATGTCTGTAGTCCATATCTTCCAAATTGATCACTGAATTATTTTTAATGTTTGCTTTAAATCAGAGAAAAGTAAAGGAGTTAGGTGTATCAGCATTATCTAAGTTCAGTGGTGACGAGAAAATATAGTTCTTGATCTAATGATCTGACCTTATTTTTAGCTGGTCAGTGGAGATGGTATTAATTAGTCTGTAAGTGAATGTGCACTAAATTCAAGCTGAGAATAGGCAGTCAGCATGCTTAAAGTTCTCAGTGTACAAGGATCATAAGGGGAAATGTGGGAATGTTATATTCATACGTAAAGCTGTTACAGCAAAGATAGATTAAGATAGTTATCGCAGACCAAAATGCAGGTTACATACACTGGGCAAAGATCATTGTGTGCACCTGAATTAAATGCTAAGTCAGCTTCAGCTAGTGTAATGCTGAGCTACATCCTGGAAAACCATGCTTAGCTTGGATCTCTTCAAGACTTGCAAGTCAAAAATGGCAACTGAAACAAACAATTTTGATTCAAAATGTGATAGAAGTTGCAGCAAATGAGAGGAGGCTGAACATGATTAGTTTGGGAAATAATGTAGACTAGGAGTATGTGTAAAAACCAACAATGTGTGGTGCTGTAAAAGGAAGATCCACCCCTTTCAGGAGAGTGCCATAACAAGTCTGTAGCCTGATGCTCACAAGTTGACCTCCATGCCACTGAAAGGAGCCCTGAACAGACAGAGGCCTACTTCCTAAGATTTGCAATATGCACCAACAGGGCTTCATTTGATATTCAGTTGAGGATGTGCTCCTCCTCTTTTTTGCTTTCATTAGCTGAGAGGGCAGTAAATCTAGAGATAACAGAAGACAGCATAGCATATCTTGGCACCTAGATGGCCTGTAGAATTTGCCACAGTCCTCCAAGTCAAATGCTTCTAGCTGAGTGATTTTTATGACTGCTAATAACAGCTGTAGCTATGCAAACTAAGGTAATAAAGCAACCAAATTTATGCCTTGAGGCATTCACCTTCAAGGCCAGGAAGGAACTGTTTCTGTCTAGCTACTGGTCTCATTTGAAGGCTTTTCTGGCACCTTTTGAATTCTTTTCATGTATTCGTGTTAAAAATGATGGTTGTTGCTGTCATAAAATAATTCTAAAACCTCAGCAGGACATTTTTATTATTAACATGAAAGTAAGACAGGTGTTCATGTATTGTGACAGAGATTAGAAAGACCAACCTTGTTAAGTTTATAGAGAGGTCACTCCTGGTGATGTATAGCTTCTGCAGAACTGCCTGGGTTTTTTTCCCCCTTTTTTTCTTTAGCAACTGCGTACTGACTCCTCTGAAAATGAGACAATTTCATGGCAGCTCACATTAGCACTGATAACTGTGAAATTAGCTGTTGCTGTGTCTCCATGTAGGTGCCATGAAAGAAGGAACACCTGCAAGGGACTATTAATAGTAGGGAAAGAAAGGGGGAAGGCAGTTACTCAAAGCCAAAAGGCAATGCAATTCAGCATGACTGTTACATTATGGTGGATTAGGCTATGATTTATTCGATTCACTGCAAGGGTAGAAGTTTTCAGCATGGAATTTGAGGCTAAATGATGTTTCCCTGTGGGAGAAGGGGGACATGATATCATTATGCTTTTTGACTTGACATGTTGGCTGGTGTCAAGATCTTGCAAGGTATTTGGATTGATAGTTTATGCTGTTGGCTTCTGAAGTGAGTGTATCAACATCTCAGCCTGTGGAAATAAAATAAGAGTGTTTCCTAGGCAAATGCAAGTCTGAGTTCTGAGCCTTTTCCATCTGAAATTAAGCCTCCTAAAAGCACTTTTCCTGCAATGTCACTTTGTTGGTATTTCTCTTGTTTTCACTTCTACACATCTTCGACACATTTTTTGGCCAAGTCATAGCCAATGTATGTTGAGCCCCACTGAACCCTTCTGAACATATAGTGTAACTTTTGAGTGGCTCTGCATTAAACCTTGTGTAATGGCTCCTATTCTGGCTGTCCTAGCCTAATCTAAGTTGTAGGACTGGGAGACATGATCAGCTTGGTAAATTTTTAGCAAGCTTACTAATACATGGTAACTGTGAATGCATGTTCATAGTTTACAGAAAATTCAAGATAATTTGACTTGGACTCTCTGACTTAGCCCTAGAAAAGCAATTGTAAGATAAATCATTATTGCCTTGCTTTTGCCACAGGCTGTGTGTGCATGTGGACAGCTGTTATGACTCAGCATAGCAACTTTTTGTCTGTGCCTGAGCCCTTGTAATCCCATGCGATGTCAGTTAGTTGGCATCTGGTAAGAAAATTGGCTCCTAGACAGGATTTCAGATGATGAGCTGAATGTTTCACCTGAATATGTGTGACTTCAGTGATTTTTAATTTCATTGTGAGCATTTAAGCTGATAACATTCTAAGAACCAAATTTCATGCAGAAGACTCGGTACTTTGCAGTTCTGAATACGTCCTGTGGAACTGAGCCCCAGCAAAGGAAGCTGTTTGATGATTTCTTCTTCAGGAATGAGAAAATTTGCTCTTTTTAAGATGAGAGATCTTACTGGAATGCAGGTAATACACTGAAAGATGCATGGTAGCATTTGTTAAGATGAACTGAAAGGGAAGGGACTCATCAACTGGATGACTAGATACTAAGAGCTGAAAACAGTATTTCTTTTTTAAAGCTTTCTTTAACCCGCTGCCTGCAGGTTTCAGTGGGTTTTCAGAAGAGTACTTGGAGCCTCAGACCTGTCTTAAGAGATGCAAATTTAACAAAGCATTCAGATGTGCAAGTTTTATTCCGCTAAGGATGGATCAGGATATACAAGATTCTCCTCAGAGTCCTTTCAGATGATGAGTTGTTAATATTTCAGTGAGACAGCGAAAGACAGAGCTGTGTAAGCAGGATTAATAATCATTGGTGTCAGAGGTTAACTTTTATTTGATAAGTATATAAAAATGCACTTCTGTGTGGAGATGGTTTAGGAAAGCCTATGGAAAAGTATACTACAGAACAAATCTTCAAACTTAGAGTATTTTATGAGTTTAGAGAGATTTCTTACTTTCTCTCTCAAATTTCCCTGGCTTCTATATTTTTTGGTCCAAAACATGCCTGGCTTCTGAATGAGCTGGCACTTACCTCCAAGCAGGTTTTTGTATTTATGTAGAAGTTCATGTCTTGTGCAAGATTCCTCCCTTTATTGAGTAATCTTTAGGCTGAAGACTGATAGTTTTATGACCTAACACCCAGAGAAAACAATTTGTTTTATCGTGGTATCTGCCAGCACTAATACAATTAAAGCTTTGGCAGCAGTTTATAGGAAAGTTAACGTTCATATTTTTTTTTTTTTAATGGAGAAGCCACTGAAATTGTACTTGTTTCTAAATAGATTCAAGGCATTTGCTAGATCCCTGGGGGTCAAACCTCAGCACCTTTCCATGAGCATCTGGGTAAGAGACCCATCAGATGTGTACTGATCTTACCCCCCAAAAAGGTCAGATCTTGAGGCTGTTTTGTATAGGGGCTGAATTTGCATTATGCCACATTTTTATACAAGAATCATTGCAGGAATCTGTAAGCCTGTCAGATTATTTTTCATACTGGAAATGAAGGTAGTTTTCTTTCCTCATCTTTTCATGGTCGAACTTGACCATATGTCTTTTAAATAAAGACTAATGAACCGGTTCATACACCTACGTGTGGAAAAAGTAATGGTGTTTTTTATTGCTTACTCTCTTGGTAGCTATTGAAAGAGGTTGCTTTCTGGGTCAATAATACCATTTAAGTTAAGCCAGCATACTGACACACTCTGGTAGCTTCTAGAGCTGTTCTTGTCAACTGGTAAGTGAAAGGTCAGTGGCTTACAGATTGCTGTTTGTGATAGGAAAACAGCTACAGTAAGATTTGAACTTCTTATGATGGCTAGTTGCTGGCAGGTTAGTAACTGACCAGCGAAATGAAAGTTTGTTTTCATAACAAATATATTACTCCTGCACACAGTGAACTAGAAAGACTTGCGCCTCAGCTTCAAAACGCAGGCACTTCATTTAGCTGCTGCCCCATGTGTAGAGACAGAAATCAGACGTTCACATCTTTCATAGTCTGCATGCACTCATCGTTGCTGCACCACTTAGTGTGGCACAATTAGCCCAGCTGCCTAGGTCTTAAAATGTAGCTGATGCAACAAAGGACTACAGTGTGGTGGTTGGATCTCGATATATGAAATCAGCTTTAACTGAGTCACACAAAAGTAAGGCCTTTTCTCTTGTAAAATACTACTAATCTGATAGCAATTAAAAGTCATAATAGAAAAAGATCCAATTAATTTGCAGCTGCACAGCTTTATAACGTAGCAGCAAGACATACAGGCAATTTAGAGAATTCACAACTTTATAAAAGTAGGTTTAAAAAACCCCTGAAAACTGGAGGCAGCCTCAGCTTTCCCACAGATTGCCATGTTGTTGTTGTCTTCTTGATGAGAAAGCAAGCAGTTTTATTGTGTTCCTGCACCGTATCTTTTTGCATTGTTGAAATGCCTGGACACACAAAATTGAGTCCAGAACCTTTCATTGCTAGCTGCTGTTCCTATTTTTTGTTTGGAAAATAAATAATGGAATATGCCAACTGGGAATCATAGAATGGTTTGGGTTGGAAAGGACCTTAAAGATCATCCAGTTACGATTCCCCTACCGTGGGCAGGGACATCTACTAGACGAGGTTGCTCATGGGTTATTTAGTTCAGGAGGGCACTGGCAAACTAAGAAAAATGGCTTCATTGCTAAGCCAAATCGAAATGAGCCTAGATACCTCACATCTGAGTGGTGGAGGTTGCTTGGGAATGTGCATCAACTGTTATTTACCAAGTTATGGTCTATATGGGAATTTGTTGATCAAGTAAATGAACCATTGTCATAGGCTTAATAGTGCAGAGTTCCTGTTTTATGATAAAGCTTTCATTGTTGCCAGTGCTGTTCTTACTTGGTGTTGGTTTTGAGGGGAGTGTGGTCAGGAGGTAACTTAGATTGTCAGGTGATACTGTTGTGCAGCATGGTTTTGGTTTTGTCTGTTTTGCTTTGCTTTTCAGTTCAAAAGCTAGGACAAGAATGTGCACTGAGTGAATGCATGAATGTAAGAGGGAGAATATTGGATGGCTGAAAGAATTGTGTTGTTATTTACAATGGAAATGTAGCATAAATAAAAAAAATCAGAATTACTCTTTTGTAAGACAGAACTCTTAGGAGGAAGAATCAGAGGAAAATGTCTTACAGTAGAGAAATCCACCATTATTTGGATGTCTGGTCAGCTGTTGGCTCAGCCTTTAAGCAGCTGATCTTAAGAGATTCAGTGACTTGTAAAATATTCCATTTAATGACATTAGCTCTTGACTGTGAGAACAAACTGATTCATAGCAGCTTTCATGGGATGATATGCCCATATCTGGGCAACTGGAATTTCATCTGTGCTGAAGTGTGCACTGGATCTGTGCTAAGTAGCATCTTGTTTTTAGAGGGACATAGGAGGTGCCTGCAAAAGGTCAAATTTATTTTGGACAGCAGAAAGCTGAAAGTTGCAATTAAGCTCTAGGTGCTCTCATGATAACTAAGAAATGTTTAAGTAAAAGTAGTTTATGCTAAATACAATCTGACTTTTCTTTGTGAAATACAAAGCATAATCAGCATTCTTGCCATCCCAGTGATTTGCCTATTAAAACCCCTCACTCTTTCTAAGGTATGCTGTTTTGTGTTTAGACACAAATGATGTGCTGTTATGGTAGCTCTTTCTGCTAGATCAGTATTTCAGATTTTGTGTGCAAATTTGAATAAAGCAGGAGCAAACCATGCCTGAGGACCCCCATAGAGTTTCAGCCCTTGCAGTAAATAGTCTTTGCTAGGCAGTATGAGGTCTTTGCTAGGCAGTATATGGTATGTCTGTGCCCAAGAAAAAGCCTGAATGCAGCAGACATTACACATGTCCTTTTTCAGCCTGTTCCTCCGAGGACATATTCTTTTGACATGAAAAAACTATCAGGAATTGCTGTCTTGCTCTTGTTCACACCGTGTCTCTATCAGTGGATGCACTGATCTTGAGCTATAGCAGCTTAGTATTCTGTTATGAGAGAAAAAGGTCACAGTCAAATGGCAAGATGCTATGAGACTATGCCAGTGCCCTTAGCTACAGCAACTTGTTACTCTCTCAAATTTTTTTTTTCTAAAGGTGGATTTTTTCTTGAACAATTCCTTAAATGTCACCTGTGTTGTAGGGAGGGATTTGTGACAGATGCAGAGTATGTCCTTGGTACTCTGTGGTATATTAAAGATGATGGACTTATCAAATCCCTACCACTTTCAAGTTGCTCTCACTGAATGGTGTAATTGTTCATTTTTGCTGTGGGAAGGGTGCATTAAAATTAATTGGATAGTTGTGTGGACAGCACAAGATTCATCTTTTCCCCTCCACCCCTCAATCCCCCGTTTCATAGAATCGTAGAATCAGAATAGTTTGAGCTGGAAGGGACCTTCCAAGGTCAGTTTAATGGTGGCCAAGTAAATTTCTGCCAGATTTACTTCAAAACATTAAAAGCTGTGTTTGACAGCAATATCTGAAACTGACTCGTACGTATTTTCCTTTCCTATTTTCACATTCTGAGCTCTCCCAACAACGCTCTCAAATAATGAAAATGAAATATAGTAAATGTCAAATTTTCCACATTTCTGTTTTTAATTCTTGGCAGTGAACACAGTGGATCCCAGCTGTCACCTTGTCCTTTGAATGCTATGATACATAAATTCATGCTGCACAAAAGTGAGTGCAGAACTTCCATGTTGTGCAAAAGGGGTGAAGTCAGTATTTACAGAAGGGCCCAGATAAAATAGCCAAATTGTGGGAAGAGGATCTGCTGCTTACTGATATATTAGCATGCGAAGAGATGCCTTCTCTTGGTGAAGTAGAACTCCAATACTTCCTTCATTAATCCAAGAAGTCTGCTCAGCAGAGACCACTTCGCTGCTGATCTGTTTTCTGATGCTGCTTCCCATAGACAAGTTACTGTAATTCTCCTGAAATTTGTAGTGGCTGGGAAGAACTACAGCTTACACTTAAGATTTTTGTCTTGGCCTGCATTCTACCATGCTGTCACACCAGATATGAACTCCCACACCTTAAAGAAAGTGGAAGATTTTTTAATTTCAGTTTTCAGAGCTAATTTGTAAGTTAGAGTTCTTGTCTCAGCTTGTAAGAATCGCTACGAGTAGGTCAAGCCCAGGAAAACCAGGGTCTTTCAGTGCTTCGGCAAGATTTGGTATTCTATACATGTGTCAGAAGGATACATATGAATCATGTACAGTGAGATGCTTCTTCTAGTGCTTGTTTCATCACTCCCATAAACCTGAAACCAGGCTCCTTGAGCCAAACAGGAAGAATAATTTTATCTTGTTATGACTGAGAGTAAACTGTGATGAGTCAAAAAGAGTTGGATAGAAGGTAAAAGATTATTATTTTAGAAGAACCAGAACACATTATGCCTAGTGGAAGACTTGAAATTAAGCTGTTAGGCTTGTGTTATAAGCAGGCTTATAAGTATTTATGATGTTTTTGGTGTGCTAAAGCTTTGAGAAAAGTATCCTTTACAGCTTCCCTCAGCCTACCTCTTGAAGGGGGGTCTTCAAGAAGAGCCCTTTTCTCTGTTAATGTAGACATTTGCTGTCTAAAATAAACCAGGAAGTAATTTCATCAGTATTTACTAGGAGGAAAATTCAGTGCTGTTCTGAATCAAAAGTGGATTGTGAAAGAAGTCATTCATGAGTGTGTGTGTTTATGAAAGAGAGCTTTCTGCCTTAAGCAGCTTCTTGCTAGTGAGCTTCTCCCCTGAGATTAGGATCTCTGGACACTGAGGATTGCTTTATAGTGAATTTGAACACAGATTTGTATCTTGAATTTGGCTTCTGACATGGTTACATTTCATACATTTCTGTGTATCCAGTTCATTCATCAGCCATTGAGTAGATTTTGGGATTGCTCTTGAATGCTTCACTACATCCAGGGCAAAGGATGTTTCACATGTTTCAGAAATGCTAACTTCCATTTGTACAGTAATTTCAATTGGGGTCCTCAGTTAGGAGCTTTAGAAACATTATTGAACTTGACTGTAATATACCCTTATGTAAGTATAATTAATCTCATACTGCATGATGGCAAATTTTGTATGTAGAGTGACTCTTTAACTGGAAGAGAATTTTGCCTGGTTGATCCCTGTGGTTTAATTGCAGAGCCATCTTTTTCTTATGAAGTAAAGAATTTAAATCATGACTGATCACCAGCTCTTGCTATATACTGTCAGAAAGCAGTGAAAGAGGAGCTTAATAGATGCCTTGCTTTTATGAGACAGGATAAAAAAAATAGGGCCTTGGGAGGGACATCTGTCTTGTTCAGTGTGCACTTAAAGGGTTTTTATTGAGGCATGAAAGGATGCATTGTTCCAGGCTTTGTTTTTTTGTTGTTTTTCCAGTCAGTGATGAGCTGCCAACAATTCAGTAAAGGAATTTCTCGAAGTATATCCTATTAACTGACCTTAAGACTCATGTGTATACTGTGTGGGTACTCACAGAAGAGAAGGAAAAAAGAACTGAGGAACTGAAATTGTTTCTTTTCCCCTTAAATCCAGGAGAGTAGTAGTAGTAGTGAGAGAGACAGTGACATTGAAGAGACAGATCTACATGAACTGTGTTTGCCAGGCATACGTTTTTGGAGGAGAAGAAAAGAGGAAAAAAAAAACAAACCCCAAATTTGTTAACGTTCGAAGTGTAATTTTCAACTGTGTCTCTTGAACTGGGAAGGGGAAAGAGAGAAATTCTCTAAGAGCTTTGGAAACCTCTCTTGTGAGTATTTTATGCTTGTTATATCGTGGTTCAATTAGTCAAGTTTGTGTATGTGTAAATTTCAGCAACCCATGTCGGAGGAGAAAGGGATAATTTGGTGGTGTGATTAGAGGACAGAGTAAATGAGATGGTAGGATTACCTCCAAAGCCCACTCTTCAGGTTTGTATAATAGTTTAAATGATTTCTATGCTCTCCAGTCTATGAGGCAAAAGAAAGAAGTGTAACAGAACTGACTTGAATTCAGTAATCTCTATATATATGAATTATCTGGACATCTTTCTGTCCCTACTTTATGTATATGTGTTGAACTCTGTGAATAAATGAGCATTTAATAGTCATATGTCACAGGCATGCATCTAGTGAGATACTTAGCCTGCGGATTGACACAGATGTACAAATATGTATGGTATAAACAATACTCTGATAAGTACTGAATGCAAAAAACGTTCTCATCCTGGCCCAGTATTTGGCATAGCACTGTCTTTGCCCTTCATCTCCGCTGGCTGCATGACCAAAGGACAATCCCACAAGTAAATATCAAGTTCTAATTTGTTGTCCCATTCTTGCTTATAGATAGCAAGAAAGTGACTTGAGGAACTTGTTTAAGCAAAGCCTGATGTTTTGTTTGATGTTATCAGTGCTGCAGTATCCCAAGTTACTTCTGTGTGCTCATACCATCAAGTGATGTTGCAGGCGTCCCAGATAAGTGATAGTACAATGTTTGAAATTTAGGGAAGTATTTCAGCTTTCATTGCTTCCTGAGACAAAAATCCCACACCAGACAAAGTAAGCAAGTGCTAAAACTAATAACCATTCCTGGATTTGTTGGTCCTGGACTGTGGCTTAAGCAAGTTGTTATTTTGTCTTAATTTGTCAATATCTTGTGTTAGGTAAAATAAAAGTGTGTTCCCATTTTGGTATCCTTGTGATATGCTGTCAGCTAGGAAGTGTCCCTGCTGAGGCAAGCAGTAAATCAGGGGAGCCTTAGAACAGACAGTATGTGCATTTGGAAATTTTGTTAGGAGAGTTCACACTGAGAAACGGATTTTTGCCCAGGAGGTGTTCCAGTATGGGTAAGGAAAGCAGGCACAGTGTTTTGCTGGACCCTCAGGATCAAGAGGGTGCTTAGCAAGGCCAACATACCCTATTATGAACATCCATCCAGGGCAATTGGGAGCTCCCTCCGACATGGCTGTTTACACTGGAATGCTGCATTTCACAGATAATACATCAATATCAATGTCAACAGTAGCTTCCTGTTTTGTGCAACAAAGCAAGCTGTGTGAATGAGCAGGAGGGAGAGCTGCTGCCTCTCCAGCAGGCTTTGGTGGTCAGTACCATATGGATGTTTTGCAGCTTTCAATTTGAGCAGCAGACCATCCCTGTAATACTTGGACTGTTGTGCAGGACACATGACAAAATAGCAGTACTATTGAAAATCCTACATTTATGTAGAAACAATTCATTCTGCATCTGTTCATGGTATATGCAATTCCTAAAGTAAGAATTAGTTATTTCTCTTTTCTCTCTGTCCTATGGATAGTGTGGTACTCCACAAATACAGAATCTGTAAATATGTTTGGTTATTTCCAGTTTCTTCTTCAGTTCTTTTGCATTTTATTATAAGAAAATTTGACCTAAATACAGGCTTTTTAAGACCTTCATCCCCATTTGTTAAAAAGCATTGACATTCCATTTGCTGACTAAGATCTATTTCTCTCTGAGTGTGTAGGTGAGGGAGGAATGGTATATATTTACGTCTTTCTAAAAGAATCTAAATCTAAAAGAATGTTTCTTTGTTGGGGAGTATTTGATTATTTTGGAGTGCTTTTATTTAAGAATTAGTTACTCAAAAATTCATGAACAAAGCATCTAATCAGCTTTTGGGGAAGCTTGAGAGTTATACCTTTCACGCAATGCCCACAATCAGTTTGAGGTTTTTATTGTTCTGTTTGCTCTGTGCTGTTCACATTAACACGACTTGTGGATATGGGTGTGGGTGACCTGAAAGTCTCTATAATCACACAGACTGTTCAGTTACTCCTTTTGTGCCCATGTTATGGTGGATGTTTTCTTGATGTCCCAAACACAGGGACATGCATATCCTGTTTTGCAGTCAGCTGAAACGCCTTAAGCCTCCTCACCTTGCGGCTTTAAGACATCTGCTGGCACCAATAGAAGTGTGCGCACTGGCTGTGGAAATTTTTATTTGGAGCTGCAGATTTTTATTTGGCAGGAGACAGGGAGGTTATAATTGCAACTGAGACTGCAGTTGAGATAAGTCGACTCATCAACTTCTAAACTGCTGTGAGGTTGCCATGGAAGTAAGTAGCACTTCCTGGTTACATTGTCAGCAGTAACAATTAATGATGATCCATCCCTGATTTCAGCTATGCGAATTGGGTGGGCTAAGGCGAGGTTAGGTTTGTGTGCGTATGTGCGTACTCTGCTCTGAAGGGGGAGCTTTTTAACTGTCCACTTAGAGGTTCCCAACATGGTAGATGATAAAATTTTTCTCAGGCTAATTTGAGGGGATAGGGCAGAATCTTGTGCCAATTTATTGCAAATCTAAATAGCTGAGTTAGTAAAAGTTACAGAAAATTAGAGGAATTACTGTTTAGTGAATTCAAGTGTATTGGATGCCCCAACTGGACATACATAAGTTAACAGAATACTGAAGAGCAAGTGTCTATTTGCCTGCATGATGGAAATTTAGGGGGTGTCCTGGCAGGTAGCCTAAATTCCTGTTTAACAGTAGTATGAGATGATTTAAGTCTAGAATTTCAACTACAGTGTTCTGGAAACACTGCTCATTCAGTCAGTAAGTTTGAAGGGCTCAGCGTGTGACTAACATGGTAGGGGCACTTTCAGCAGTTTTACTGGCTCCTTGTGAAATAGACTGGCTAGTTTAGCCTCTGTGTTGTTGAAGTATTATAGCTGATTGGCCTATAAATATATGTAAAATTAGAATAAATGCTTAATTTATCTTCTTAGCCATAGTAGAATGGGTAACAGTTCTCTGTAAAATAAACAGAGATGGCTTGATAGTTGGTCTAAAAAATGCTGCCATATCACATGTCTTTTCCTGTCCTACATACAAATCACAGGTCCTCAATTTTGCCTTAATAACTTAAACGTTTAATGGCAGAAATAAAGCAAGCCTAATTGGAAAAATAACTACAGAACGATCTTGAGTACTTTCTTGGAATGCCTCACAAAGAAATTCTGTTGTTAATGTGGTAACAAGGGTAGGCAGGAGAACTGAAATTGAACAGGTGAGAGACTGGTTCTTGTGAACTTTTTGCAGCAGAAAGGAAGCTATGCCTTTGATGCTTGCTAGCCATTATTTGAGAGGCTTCTTTTTAGGCATATATTGCAATTCTGTGACATGCACAGGTGCAGAAAAGCTATTTGTGGTTGAAATAAGGGAAGGAGGAAAGGGAAGTTGGTAGGAATTGCATGAAGTGCAGTAGGTGACATCAGACCACTGTAAGTTTATGCAGATATAATAGTCAAGAAACTGAAAGCATTATTTTGAGGAGGTGTTTCAACAGGACCAGCCCAGCTTTCTGTAGAGTCAATAAAGATATTTCAGTTAATTTGAGGAGACCTGTGTCAAGTCTGGTTGAGCTTCACTACTTCTCCCAGAAAATGAAAGGCTGATATGAGACTTCCTAGCATGGGGAAAAATGTTAAATGGACCATCAGAAGAATGAAATCATGGGGCGCTTAAAACCTTACCAGAAAGCCAATGAAGATGAGTGCTGATGATCCCAATTTTCCAGAGAGATGATAAATAGTCTTTTCTGAAGGAAGGTAAACAAAAATGCTTTGCTATTTTACAAAGGCAAACAAATAAATTTTTTTTCCTTGAAGTAATATATAAATATTTTACACATTTCTAAGCTGTCTCTCTTGTACCCTGAGGTAAAGCTGAGTAAGTATTATGGTTTACTCTTTCTTTTCCATATGAATGAAAAGCCATGGACATTTGCAATGGGATGAATTTATCCCATTAGTTTTAATGCAGGCATGTTTAGAGCTGAGCCAAAGTACTGTAGATTGGCATGACAGAAGCAATAAACTTGTTCACAGAGCAGCAAAGATGTAGTGAATGAAGTGCCTCTGTTACTCTGTATGCAACACCCAGAGGCACCTCGGGATGAAGTGGGGTCAGCTAGTGAGCTCTAGATGATGACAGTTTTGTTTTTTTCTGTCTTCAGATATCTCAGCTTATGACAGAGACTAGTCGAGAGGGCCTGACTGAAGCCGCATTGAACCGCTACAATGCAGATAAACCTTCCTTGTACAGCTTCCCTGCTTCCCAGAGCACATATGTTGCCAGTGAAGTATCCACAGGCACCTCGGTGGCAGCATCATTTTTTGCCAGGTAAGAGAGATTTATGAGATTTTTCTTCTCTGGAAACATAATGTCTTTCAAAGGAGATGATTCTCTAGTGAAGACAGACTGCAGCGCACATATTAAAACATGGCTATAGGTCACAGACTTGCAGGAATTACTAGAATTGCCATGAAAATATTGTTTAATCAACCTGTATGCATTTGTCTGTAAGATGGGGATGATGCTTCTATCCTCTTCTGTAAGATCACTCTTAAATTCTTGATTTAGTTTCAAATATGATTGCACTCACAGAATAATACCTGATTTACTGATATTTTTAGAGGAGTGTATCCCTGACTGAGAAGGGCCTATCCAAGTAATTTCCTCAGAGAAGCAATTCATTGCAGAGCTGACTAGAGGTGATAGTTCTGTTTGGTGGGCAACCTTCAGGTTTCTTTTACTGAATTTTACTTCCATCTAGAGAAATTTTCAAGATTTCCACTTTCAGACTGAAAAGCTAAGGTTTCTGATGGCAGTTTCTGTCCCTATC
The DNA here is from genome assembly GCA_024733675.1 of Psilopsiagon aymara. Lineage (NCBI taxonomy): Eukaryota > Metazoa > Chordata > Aves > Psittaciformes > Psittacidae > Psilopsiagon > Psilopsiagon aymara. Next base: position 76,407 of record JANRGW010003378.1, read on the forward strand.
CTGCTAATGAATCGTAAACAGAGAGAGGCTGAGAGTGCAAACTCAGCCTCAGATCACTCTTTCTCTTAAATATTCAGCCAATGTCTCAAAAAAATTCAATGAGATAAAGTTTCATTAAAAAAATCTTATGGCTGTCTATATTAGTTTGTCAGCAAAAGTGGCTTGTGAAATGGGCATAGCAACTAATAAGTCAAATATCTATTACCAACAAGGAAATATTTTTCTGCACAGAAATATGCTCTTTTCGGGACATAATCTTTTTAGCCCAGTTGAATCCTTACATAACTGACAAAGCTGAGATTATCCTTGTTTTCTGATGCTTTTCAATAATGAGAAGATTGACTTGGGAACAGTTGTGGAAGTAACGAAATAACAAGAGGATAAGCTATTTTTCCAGCACTTCCAGTCCAATTTAGTGAGAGATCTGAATTTCAAAACATGGATTGAACTTTTGACTGAATGCCTCAAGTATGTTCAGATTAAGTTCCTACCCTTGAGAGAACCAACTATTAGTAATTCCACATGATTCTATTTTGTTTTAAAGGTAACTGGAAAACTTATAAAGGTGCTGGACTCTAAATCTGGAAAGATTTTCCTGTCATGTTTTTCCCTCACAAGCATAAGGACTGCATATGTTCATTGAGTGTCACACAAGTGAATCTTGTAAAAGTATGATGAGTAGAGTTTTAAAAGACTGAGTGAGTGAATATTATTTGGGGCAGCTCTGCCATATTTTATTTACCAGTGTGATGTTGCAATAGCAAATGTGAATGATGACTGTGGTCTTGATTTGCTGCAGGCAGTTCAAATTAAATTTGCTGAATGTACTCATATGGTAATATCTAACTATAGTGCAGATTGGGGTTAGCACGTATTTTAGCATGAATTGATTTATAAAGATAGCCTAACTCATCTGTTTTTCATTGTTTCAGTGTTTTATGCTGAGGGAGATAATTTGCTCTTAGTATACTCTGCTGAAATGTAAGAAACTAATTAAATTTATTAAAAATCCCTAGTGTAAATCACAGCATTTTAAGTAGAACTCTGTTAGTTTCTAGCTGATGGTGTGAATTGTTAGGGATGCTTGGCCCAGCAGAGTCCTCATGTTTAGGCTTTTAATTTTTAAACTGTATATAGCAAGACAAAAATGCCTGGTTTAGTTTGGGGTATTTCGTAGTTAAAATAGCATCACTTACATAGTCAGTTTTGTGTTGGACTTCAAGTTACATCATGTGCTGACAGTTCAAGCAGCAAATCCAAGTCAGTTGTGCACTGCTTGACCTTTTAACAAGAAAATCCACAACTTGTTTTCAAAAATCTGTATTTCTCATTAATTTTTGTTTTGTCTGTTGTGTGTCTATTTGCATTTTTGGAAAGTTGGGGTGGGAAGTGTAAAAACCCACGTGTGCATGTGTAGTATAAAATACAAAGTAGAAGGTAGTTGTTGTCAACTCATTAACATGGTACGCTGTTTACAGCATTCGTACAGTCATTCATACCAGGCATATGAATTCTGAACTTTTGTTTTACCTGATTGTAAGTGGCACATGGAGTGGTGACTACCATCTATGCCTGTTTTTTCCGAACGTGTGTCACATAACGATGTTTTAATGGTCAGCATGTAAGAAATTATTACACAGCCAGGGAAATTTGATAATGTGAAGCTGAAGTTGGAAGTAGGAAATATTCTTTGAAATCTCAGTAATATCCTATGGTATTTCATTCTACATTCCCTAACAAGCAAAGCAAGCTTCAGATGAGGCTCAGGTATAAAAATCATCCATCACCAGGAAAAATCCTCAGTTAACTAAAATGCTGTAGTATGGAGGAAATGTCAAGGCATCCACGGGAACTTGTGGTTGTAATTACTTGAGAAACAGTAGTGGAATACTGGGAGCTCATAAGTTTTCTGTTCTTGGGCACTTCTAGTCCAACAGTGACACTTGACGAGCCTGTAGCTGGCACTGAGCCATGGAGAAGTGTCTGAAGGCCACACTGACACTTAATCTTTTTAAAAGCCAGGAGACTTCTCAGTTGTCTCAATACTTGACTGTTACGTTTCATGATCTGTAGCTGGCTGACTTCCAAGTCAGCTAAAAGGGACACAGCTTTTGTGAACTGCCATTAGTCAGGACATTGCTGCAACAGAACTTATGATATGTCAGAATCCCATGGGATGGGCAGTATGTGAATGTTTTAAAGGATCAAACATTGAAAACTGTCCAAAGTGCTCTGCTGGTAGGCTTATGAATATTAGATAGCACAGGTATGAATAATGTATTCCTAATGGTGATTCTGACACAGACTGAATTCAATTGATTGTACTTTCAATGACAAGCACCAAATTTGCCTTTCTGTTCAGCACTATCAATCATTTTTGTCTCAGGTATCTGCCAGTCCATGCTAATTTAGCATCATCTTGCTTGTTACTGGTACACATTTGTGGTAAAATGAATGTATATAGCGAATGTGACATAATGATTAGATTCTTTACACAAAAATAATCATTTGCAGAGCATTTTGGGTTTTTTACATTAGTTAGCATTTGCCTCCAGTTTGGGTATGTCATAAGAAGCATTGGATTTTGGCCATCACAGTCTCAGGTGTACTAGCCTCTTGCCTTGTGTCCTTCTTTTGCTTATCTTTCTGAAGTCTCTGTAAAGCTGTAGCAGGCCAAGGGACATTGTACTAACCTTGTTTCCATCTGCGCCCTTCTGAATAAAACTCTGTTGTGACTGGGCTGGAGAGTTTTAGTAGTCTCTCAAAGGGTGGTAGCACAGTGTAGGAGCTAAAAGACAAAACTTGATCAGGACCTTTCTGTTGTCCTTACAATACCTAAAGGTTTTGCGGATCTTGGTGCTGTTCCTTGTTTGCCATGTCACAGTAAGATTGCTTTCTTGAAGAGGAAAAGCTTTTACTGTGTGAGGAGAAAGGAGGACTGTAAAAGCTCAATTTTATTTTTACTGTAAAATTTCACTTTTGACCTCAAAAAAGGTAAAAGTTTTTGAGAAGGAGATTTTTTTTAATGGTAGTTTTCAAAGTTGTTTCCTGTTGTTGATCTGGAAGTGTGACAGTGTATCTTGAACAAAAGCCGGCCTCAGTCTGAAATCAGATATAGTCATTTTTGGATGAATTGAGCCTAAAGGGAATATAGATAATCTTGAAAGTAGACTGAAAAATCTGTTATAGGGATCATTTTCCATGTCTTTAAACAGCTTAAATGCTAAGCAGGGCCACACAATGCTACTGTTGTAAGATATGGCAAGACATGTTTTTCAAATCAAGTGCAGAAATGTCCAGATATTTTAAAAACTTATTTTGAGACAAAATAATAGAATTACAGAAAGGTTTGGGTTGGAAAGGACCTTAAACACCATCAAGTTCCAACACCCTGCCATGGGCAGGGACACCTTCCACTAGACTAGATTTCTTACAGCCCATCCAACGTGGCCTTGAACATTGCCAGGGGTGGGGCATCCACAGCTTTTCTGGGCAACCAGTTCCAGTTGCCCACCCTCACAGTAAAGATCTTCTTTCTAATATCTAATTTAAATCTGCTGTCTTTCAGCTTAAAACCATTCCCTCTTGTCCCATCACTACCTGCCCTTGTAAAAAGCCCCTTTACAGATTTCTTGTAGGCTCCCTTTGGGTGCTGGAAGGCGTGAATTATAGACACAATGTGATTTTGATATTGTGGACAACTGAAGGAGGAAAGCCTAATAGTGATTTAAGAGGATTGAAGAATTCCTTCAATATAATGGCCCTAGACTTTGTACTGGGAGCTTGGTTGTTGTATTTAAACTGTGTGAAGCCACAAACCAGCTTAACAGCTCATGTTTGAATAAACTGCGAAACTCAATTGGTTACACAGAATTTGACATGCAATTCTATTTCCTGGAACTGGAAGAAAACCAGGCAAATAGAAAACCTTAGCTTCATGTGTAACTGACATGTAGCTTCTCTACATGGCTTGAGCTCTAGTTTCAGTTGCTTCCGTTCTTGGACAAACCACTGATAACCCTTTTTGTACTCATTCCCCATCCCTGTGTGGTTTGGCAGCTGGGAGAGGAGAAGGTGAGGTGATGACTTACTGACATGGGGTATTGTGAATGTTGTGTTCAAAACACTGCTGAATGCTCCACAGATATCCCATCCACTTCCAAGAATCCTTTTAAAGTCTTTTTTAAAAATATGGAACATATTTCATGAACTATGAAGCTTATAAGAGAACACTATTTGTGGGACCCTTGTGTTAAAGCCAATGTGCTGTTTTGATGACTTAGTACTCTAGAGACCCCAGAATCTCATGCCTTGCTGTTTTACACACACACATGGTAAACTATTATCTTATCATATTAACTTTTGATGTTTGCTCTTCTTCCTGAGAGGTGCAATATTATGTGATTTTTGTTGGAACTTAAAAGAAGTAGTTAATCTGCACCATCTTTCTGCTTATGGGGAAAAATTGTTGAAGACCAAAGACTTAGACTCCTGGAACACCAGGGCTTTTCCTTATAGACTGTGTACTGATCATACCATTTTAAGGTCCTGGCTTGAATTTTTCAGAGATCTGGCACAAGTTCACAAAAATTAACTTTTCCTAGCATTGCAACAAGAGGGTTTGTTGGAACTCGCACAGCAAACCCAGATAAGAAAGAGGGGCAGCAGTTAGAAGAGAAGGAAATGGGTTGGAGTGGGTATTTCTATACCACAGAGCCCAGCTTTGTCTCGGGAAGCTCCATGGGAGAAAAGCTTGCTTTGAGTCAGTAGTCCAGCTGTAACTGGTGTAGCTGAACCACTGCACTAGCAGACGTGGAGCCAGGTCACAAATCTGTTCCTGATACTCCTGTAACTTGTGCAGGTGCACAGCAGGCTGTGCTGGTACACCCAGGGTGTTGGTGCTGCTGGGGCCTGAGATGCTGTCAGGAAAGAGCCTGTGAACATTGCCAGAGAGCAAAAGCTGCATGTCCTGTGCTCTGTGCCTTTCTGAAGAAAGTTCTGTTGAAGGTTCAAATGGTTTTAAACAAGTCACTCAGATGACAGTGTTTCTTAATGCTGAAGAGTGAAGGACCTAACTTCTCTTTCAAGCCATGCAGTGGTTCCCTGGTTTAGGCGCTGCTTGAAAAGTCCTTGATGTCAAATAGTGGTGACCTCAACAACCCTAAGAGAAAATTATTTTCTGAGACTTAGCTGAAAACATATTTTGGTTTCTTGCTGTCTAAAGTATGCAGAACCTAACAGGATTTTCTTTCATTAGCTGGGCAAACTAAATGTAATGGTTAAATTGTGGTCAGTCTCTCAGACATTTTGGGGAACTATATATTAACAACTCTGATCAGAATTTCTGCTCTTTTCTGTCATCCTTCTCATATACTGGATAAGAAATATGTAAAAAGAACTATGATACGATAAAAGATCCATCCGCTGTCTTTCAGTAGGAATGCTGGCAGTAAGTTTTAAGCCATCTGTAAATCATTTTCACAAGTATTTCTACCATCAAAGGCTGTCTTGGGACTGACTAGTAGGGTAAATTTCAATCACAGTGATCTCAGTCAACTTGAAAGACCATGAAACAAATATTTGAAATTGGTACCTAGGTTAGAGTGCACAACTTCAAGGGCTGTTTTTTCACACTTGCTCCAGTTTCATCAGAAATGTAAGAGATTTGTGTTCATAGTCACTGCTTTTCTGTGCTCTCCATTGCTGTGAAAGCCCTAACAGGCCATTTCTACTTCATGTTATTGGTGTTACTTCATGTGTATAAAGGAAATGCTAATTAAAAGGGAATCTTGGCTGTTCTGAAGTGAAAGAAGGCTGGCAGTTGGAATGTAAAGGATACTCTTATTCTGTGGTTCCATATAAACAAACAAAAAGTGTCCTGTCAGAAAAGACTGTGTAAGCTACATGCAAGAATAGCCATTACCTAGTAGTGGAGTAAATGATTTGATACGCAATAAAAACATTAGGACTTAAGTGCTGCACCTGGATGAGGGGAAGCAGTGGTAAGTGAATGATCTCGTTTTGTATGGTAGTTCTACCTTGGCTCCCAAACAATTTCCAGTGATTCATTTTTGTTTTCCACAAAGCAGACAGATTACCTGTGTCACTTTTGTTTGGATAGGTTCATGTCATAGAATCATAGAATAGTTAGGGTTGGGAAGGACCTTAAGATCATCTAGTTCCAACCCCCCTGCCATGGGCAG
>JANRGW010003379.1:12312-30681 GCA_024733675.1 Psilopsiagon aymara
AATAAAGGACCTCAGAAGGAAGGTGCTGAGCTCCATCCACTTTAATTCGCTTAAAAGGAGTTGAGGTGTGATCCACAATGAGCTGGAGGTGATGGCAAGTGCATAAATATCAGGAAGAGTGTGTTCTTTGCAGAAAAAATCACTTGACTAGGTCTCCGTTGGCCTAATTTACAGAGGTGAAAATATTTACCCTCTTTGGAAATCTACAAACATGAAAGCATGAGATAAGTGCTAAGTATTAACTGAGGGATTGTAACACTTCAAAGAGACATTGCCACCATGCTGGAATTTCCTCTAGCGATGGGGAAAAGACATTGCCATGAGTAGAGGAGGAAAACATAATTCCTTCTCATTCACTCACTGAAAGCCTCATTGTAAATCACCCCTGACCAGATGTCATGAGAGGAAGAAATGCTGTTTCTACATTGTTTAGAAATCAGTGTCACTAGCACTAAATGCTCCAAACAGTTGTTTTTAAACTAGGGACAGTATAATTACAGCCCTTTCCATGCACATCAGCAATGACAATGATAATGTAACTGAACAGCTTCTATCACACTCCTGAAATTAAATGCAAGTGTTCTCAGAGGGATGGGTTTTTACTCAATCAATGAACAGCCACGGGGCAATCAATAAGTGAGCGTACACAGTAGAAAAATTCCGTTTCTCTGCAGGCAGATGGATTAAACTATGGATTCTCCACTGCTACTTGAAGATGCACATCCTAAGTCCTGTGGCATTCTGTCCATTTATGCCAAAGGAAAGTCTATCCAATTATAATCAAAGTGGATGTCATTGTTCAAGTCTCTGTAATATGCAAGCACCTACACCACAGGTTGGAGGAAATTACAAGCGAGCCATTATAATGATTAAGTTATCGACCAACCTCTTGATAAGTTCCAAGTAATTGAGTTTTCCCTTGGGCAATGCTGTTGAGTCCATAGAGTGAGCAGTGCCAGCAAGACAGCGAGGGGCTGGCCAGGAGGGCAACCATCCTGCAGCTGTGCTCATGCACGCACAGAGTTTCTGGAACATTCCCCTCCTTAACCACACTTCCACTGAGCTCTCTTTTTAAAGCTACAATTATGTTATTCACTCCCACCAAAAAAGCAGCTGACACATGATGAAATTTTAAAGGATTCAGTTTGGTCTCTTACTGCAGCACTTGTCCTGCCCCATGTTACTTCTCTTGGCAACTTCATAGAAAGTCAATTTTTTTTTGGCTGGTTCCTATAAATAAGGATCTGGGAAGTGAGCACCTGGCTGAAGGCCCCATGTAAGCCAAACTTTCTTCTGTTAAAAGGCTGCTTTTCAAGAAACAGGGAACATCCCCTCATGACAAAGAACAACCTCAACTGACTTCTTTATATTGAAATTACTTCTTGGTCCTGTTTTGAAGATTAAGAAAACAAGTCTTAAAAATGGGTTGTAATTTATCTGCGAGCAATCCCACAGGAGAGGCACATGCAAATGAGCATCTGGAAAAACCTGGGTTAGCATCTGGAAGTGCCTACACTGATCCTCTGACACAAACCTGAGTAGTACTACTCTGTGTGCAGAGAAATAACTGCGCAGGACCTAGGCACAGACCTATTGGGCAATTTCAAATGTCTCTCACAACATAGAGAGGTACCCAAAAGGCTGGAAGGAAGAAAATAGATAACCAAGTGCAGCAGAGGTTCCCATCTCAGTCAAATCAGGTGCCTGGAACCATCACCTTCAACACCCAAGTGCACCTCCGGGTGCTAGATGTTTCTGCAATTCCAATCCAAAATGGAATTCAGTCCCTGGGGATGACATCTCCACAAGTGCTGTCCTCATCTTCATCTGCAAAGTAATTAGGTTCTACTCCCCCTTTTTTTAAGGGACTTGTGTTCTCCTTAAAAATGTTTCTTAACTTAAAGGAATACAGCATCATCCCTTTGATTTACCTTACATTGCAAGCAACTGTAGCAATGAGATACAAAGTCTTCTGGCTTTAATCACAGCCTGCCAATTAATGCTGTGTAGGCAAAAAGTAGTTCAGAAGCAAATGAAGTTTTAATCAAAGGTTTTAAGTGCCACTGTGTCATTTTTCTAAATGGGACAGAAGTGTAATTTGAATCTATTGTAGTTTTTCATGGTTTTCAAGGAAGCAACCAAGCACTTGGCTGAAAGCAGATCTGTTCTTTCAAAAAGAGACCTGCATGACATTTTTGTGATATTAATGTTAGCCTATCTCCACCAGCACTGAAGTCAATGGCACAGGGAGACTGCAACTGATTTCAGTAGAGCAAGACAAACCCGAGCTACCTGCCTTTGAAGAGCCAGCACAGAAGGTCCTGCACATGCACAGGTCGTACAAAATCAGGGTCCACATAGCAGAGCTTGGAAGTGGGAAGGAAGTAGGTGAAGAAGAGCAGCAGTGAATTCTGATGAAAGGGGAAGTATCAGTCTGTAGAGAAGCTACTAATAGAATTACTCAGGGAGCAGTATTGGCCCCATCTTGTTTAACATTTTTGCAAGTGACCTTGACATACAAAGAGTGTGCTGCTGTTATTTGCTCATAGCATCAAGCAGTTTGGTCCCATTTTGCTTGGAGAGGCTTGCAAATCCAAGAACTGGAGGAGCAAGGTTGCTGAAGACACAAAAACGGGATGAAATTCCGAGATACTCACACAAGATCGTATTTTCATGGAGTAATAGTGACAACTGCTACCACAAGCTGAGAGTTCATTAACTGGAGATGAGTAAGGAGGAGAAGCAGCAGAGAGCATTAGTTAATAATAGTATGACTTAAGCTACCAAGTGATGTAACTACAAGAAAAAGCAAATGTGATCCTAGGATATGTCAGTCAAGGTATTTCCAAAGGAGATAGGTAATTGTTGTTATGGGATAAAGCAGTAGTGCAAAATAGAATGGTAATAACCTGCAAATTGCAGTACTAGTCCAGACTGAGGGTCCTCCTAGCCCATTACCCTTTCTTCAACAATGGCCAGAGTAAGAACAGGAAGAATAAGAATAGGACAAGCCCATGTAAGACTTCCTTCTGGTACTCTCACAGCCTCAAAACATTTTCAGCTCAGGGGATTTCCTTCACTAGCTGTGGTTTGACTATTAAGCAACCCACAATGGATTCTTCTTCCAAATGGTTCTCAATCTACCCTTGAGCCAGTGTAAATTCTTTGAATCCACTGTGTCTTTCGGCAAGGATTCCTCATGTTCACTGCTTACCACATGAATAATCTCATCCTTCTTTTGTTTTGAGCCCAGTTCCCAAAAATTTCATCATGTGGCCCCTAACCCTTGGGTGGAATTAAACAAGGAATACCCAATCCACATCAACTTTTTCCCATATTTTGTAAACCTCTATCATACATTTCCAAGTGGTCTCTTCCAGGCTGAACAGGCCATATATATTCAGCCAGTCCATATCTCCGATCATGCCTGAAGCCCTACTGTTAGTTTCAATACACCCTTTCTAAACTAAGGAGAGCAGGACTGCACTGAGCATGCAAGGCATGGTCAAGTCATGGACTCAAACAGTGGCATAAAGGGTATGTGTTCTCTATTCTGCTTCTAACAGTTCCTACATTTTATGTGGAGGGGATATTTTTATTTTTTTTTTTTGCTTTCTGAGCGTAAAGCTGATGTTTCCATGTCTAATTCAGTTATCCATGCCCAAGAAACTTCAGCTTCACTTTGAAGTACAAAATTAGGCTACAATAATGAGTGACATGAAGAGTCCATCATATGAGTTGGGTTTAAAAGAAAAGTTATGATTCCTCTCTGTACATTCACTTAAAGCACCAGGCAAGGAACAGAGTTATTGAGGAGGAAAGGCAATGTTATGACAAAGACATAAATTGGGTTTGGACGTAAATCAGGCTTTAATATACAGACTGGTGGAAGGAAGACAGAGACTAGGAGACCCTGTAACAGCCTCTCAACAGAAAGGGGGGTAAAAATAAGATTTCTTCCAAAATGTGGCATAGTCAGTTTCTGAAAGGATGGTTGCATGCAGTACCAGCAGATTCATAACACAAGAATGCCCCACTTAGGTATGCATTTAGTAACATACAAGGTGTTTCATACCACCTTCCTCTGAGGCACCATTCAGGCCTTCTCAAGGGCAATACCTCTCACTTTCCTTTTAGAATGGTGTATGTTTCTTTGCATATAGACATCTAGAGGGCTACAGAAAGCATCCTTGAAGAAGTGAAGGCAGAGGAAGGAAGACTGGCTGCAAAGCTGGCTGCTGGTTGGGGTTATAAGCCATTACCAGAAAAAGAATTGGCTTGAGAGAGTACATGGGAGTATGAAACCTATATTAATCCTTCTACCACAGAGTAAAGCAGTGGGAGGAGCAGGTTACATAATCCCTAACCATTTAAATAATTAAATAACTTGTTAAACACTTAAATCATTTAAGCAATTATTTATGCATTGACTAATCCCCTCATTTATTGCTCCTTGCGTAGACAAACTTGGAATAACCATTACTGCAAAACCTGAGCTTATAGTAGGTCAGGTAACAGAACTGTGGAACTAGGCACTGGATGGGCCAGAGAAAATTGTTTGGTTCAGAATAAGAGTCTTCTTTGGTAGGTTTTTTTTCCCCACTGGCCTCAGCATTAACAAAACCTCACTGTCACATTAAAGAGAAAAGGAGAAAAAAAAAAAAAAAGGAGCCTCCAGACTTCTTCATCAGTTCTCCTCATCACTCAGCATATGACCAAAACTCTAGAGGATACATCTTGGAAAGTTCACTAGTCAAAGGTATTATTGTATTCACTGGCATAACGCAGGCATATCGCAAAGAAGTGTAGGGCGACTTTAAGACATTTCTTTTTCTCTTGGGAAGTCAGAGAACTGGGAGGAGACATTTCCGTATGCTCAAAGAGATCCTGTCTCACAGGCAGAAACTGTAAAAATCTTCCTCATTAAATTGCCTGTAGAGATGGCAACCCTGATTCAAAAGAGTAAGACCAGCCCTGTAAACCTCCCTCTACCATGGCTGTCAAAGAGCTGCTGGGCTCTTTAATGTCACTGACAATCTCAGAAGATTCAGCCCAGTGACACTGGTTATGATGCTGTGGTTTAGTGTCAAATTCATCCAGCCAAAATCCAGTGTCCAGAGGGACAAAGATTTAGAGCTAACAGTAGGTGCTCTTAAATGATGTCTTGTCATATGAAAAGATGAAATATGAAAAAGTAATGTAAGTTTTCCTTAAGATGCATGGAAAAAGGTGTATGTAAAGATTGTTTAAAATTACATATTTGATTAATGGGTATATATAGCCAGTGTACAAATACATTCTTTTCTCAACAAAAAACTTTTTTGTCCATCACAGAAAAGCACAAATATGGGTTTGATAACCACTTTCTCTATTTTTCTCTCAAAAGTAGGGGAGGGATGGGTCACAACAGTGGCTGCAGAGTTTTGGTGGTCCATCTTCACACCACTCAGCTATAGCCACCTGAGAAAGAAGCCCCACCTTCCATGTGAATGAAAAGAGATCAATAGAGAGCAATGCAGGCTCCCTAAAACACAGTTCCAGTAAATAAAAATTCTTGAAATCTTGGGGGGGGGGGGGGGAAGGAAAAAAAACCCTCCCCTGGTTTCTGTTCTAATCCCACTGGGGCTCTGTCATCTCATCATCAAGAATAACAATAAAATCAATTCATTATATGCCACTGAAGGCAGCCTCAGGAGAGAGATCAAAGAATGAAAGGAAATGAAAACTGACCGCCTTTATCACCTTTGGAGTCAGTCCCAAAGATCTCAAATTAATTTAGATTGGTGGGGCAGTGTTTAAAAGCTGGCAAGTCCTTTACCGATGCAGAGCCTCTATACAAACCAGCAAAGTGCTGCTGTCTCTGGGGGTTTTCAATGAGACAAACATTCTTGTGAGCGCTAAGTACTTCTTCCTTTGGCCATTTTAAGTTTCTTCTCAGAGGCGGGGGAATACTTTCACATTTTCCTCTTGAATTCTGCAGGGAGCCATCTCTCTCTCCTGAAAGACCCAGCAGTGACATGTCTGCATGGAATCTCTTCTGCAGTAGGCTGCCATCCATCAGCCCTCCCCTGACTGGCCAGCAGACCAGGAGCAGCATACAATCCAGCAATGGCACCCACAGGAATCAATGGCTGCCTGCAGTGAATCTTTCTCTCCGCCCGGGAGAGAAAGCAGTTCCCTGAAGCTGCAAGTCACAGGGAGTTTACCGGGGTTGCTGCAATACAAAAACTCCCAGGAAGGGGCTGCAACCCCAGGGAGCAGGGATCCCTCCAGCACCAGTTACAGCAGGCAGCACAAAACCTGACCTCTCTTCACTGATCCACACCAAGGCCACAACAGGTCCTGGACCTCAATCACCCTCCTGTTTATTTTTGTCCCTTCCCTAGGAATTTGATTCCTGACGTTTGAGAACAGCCCTCTGAGCAGTAGTTTCCCCTCCGGTCTTTCCTCGCAGCGCCTTATTGTGTTGCATTTTCAAATAGATCACAATTTCCTTTTCAGCCTTTGTTTTAATACCCAAGCCCTGGACTCTCAGACACAAGACTGACTCCAAGCAACTTCCCTGCCTTACCCCAGGCCAAATTTTACAGCACCTGTGATACCACATACCAGAGAGAGAGACAAAATCCCAACAGACACCTTCCCTCACCTCCTTGGCAAGTGGCTGCCTTCTGGAAACACCCAGTTAGTCAGTGGATCCCATTAGTCCTGGTGATTCAAAGCTGTGTCATCTGCAGCTGCAGACAGGCACTGCATTTTCCCCTCCATGGCATGCAATTCTCTGTATGGCATATTAAGGTATTAAGCATCTCTGGTCTTATTTCTTACGAGCCAAGAATGTAGAGTCTGAGCCTATAAGGCTGGGGAATCTCCCTCAAAATGAGACGTGCTTGATACCTTAACATCCTAAAGCATGTCCATGAGCCATAGGATGCTTTGAACTGTGTTTCAGAGAGGAGATGGGCTTTAAATAGACTTCCAAATAGCCAGGTGTTCCCCACCACACAACTGAGCCCCACCACGGAAACTGGTGCCCTATGAAAGGACCCTGTTTCCACTGAACATCCAACAAAAATTCCCTTGTTTAGCCCAGTTCTACATTCAGTAGGAAGTAAAACCTCCTGAAAAAAAGTGTATCTTATAAAAAAGTCCCTGATCTTCCAACTTAACTTACCACCTGATGACTCCCATACAGAGTCCCACAGGGACTGTACAAAGCTTGCAGAACTTATGGCACCAGCCAATTCTGAAGGCTCAGCCCTGAAAGAAAGCTGCTCTGAAGAACTGGGAAAAGATGCACTTACTGTTGTTAAAAATCCATACTCTTCACAAGCAGTTTGAAAACCATCACTGTCTTTCACTATCCTCCTCACCATGTTGCCTCACTGGAGGGCAGATAGTATTTGTGCAGGGTCTCCTTGCCCGCTATACCCAAAGCACAGTGGAGATACATCATGAATAAATGTAGGTGTGAACTGTGTCTTCCATAAAAAGAAAGCCTGTCCCCAGCTCATCCCTTGATCCACAGGCACTCAAATATACATGCAAATAAAAGATTTTTTTTGAGTTGAGATTTCTTTTAGCTAACAGCTGTTCCTGGATTTGAATGCAAGGAGTCATTTGTCTCAGCTTAGCTCCTGATGGATAGATCCACATGATCAAAACCACTTTCAAAAGTAAAGCGTAGTCAGCGTGCTGGCAAGCTCAAAGGACAGAAGGGAAGAGAGACAGAAGGACTTTTCAGCTGCTTTTCCTGGTGGTCAGTTGAGCTGAGTGTCAATGTACAGCGACAGTCTAAAGAAGAGATGCTGTCACTGGTGCATGCCAGCCTAGCCTGTAAATAAATACAAGGCATCATTTTCCTCTGCTATGAATCTGGCACTTTTCACCAACACTAAATTGATTTAAAGCCTTCCAAAGGAAAATCCTCAATGTTTAATTTTGCTGGCTAGCTTTAGATTCTTGGCCCCACTTTTTTTTTTCCATAACATCCAGTCTATTTCTTTTGACACTTGTTATCCTTCGAAAATGCTATTGTAATTAGATCATGACACTCTACAACCATCTCCAAATTTAAATATTCCCTTTCATTTAAGACAGTTTATGTGTAAATTTCATGAGATTTTGAACAATGTTATCTTGAAAGTACACAGAGTTCAGAGCCAGGGTGAAAGGAAAATAAACTCATACAAAATAAGCAATTGAAACTTCTGCCCAGAAACTCAAACTCTTTTGATCCTCCAGAAAAAAAAAAAAAATCTTGATTTTATTTATTTTCCCATTCTTCTCTGCTTCCTCTGCTCAGACCAGGAGAGAAATATTGAAATACTGCATGAAAAAACAGAAAGAACTATTTTTTACTGCATTTTCAGCTCTGTGAGGACTGGAAAACTAAAGACTGTGTCTTGAAAATAATCTCAGTTCGTTCAACTCAGGAAAGTTGTTTGATTAAGGGCCCTTATATAATACATTATCTGAAACATGGATCTGTCCATTTCAAACTGATGCAATGCCACAGACTTACCCAGGATCATTTGTTGCTACTGCCAAATTCTTTGCTCCTTTGATTTCAGCCTCACATAGTTCAACATCAATTAGTCCTCCCTTCACTATTTTTTCCAGGGTGGCTGTGGCCTAACACTAGAACATTTGTCTTTCTTTTCACAATTCATCTGCTGAGGAAACTTCTCAAAAATGAAGCAAACTAAATTGCAGCTGGCTTTTAAAGATGAAAGGTTCATTCCCAGGTACATGTATTTGCTTGGGAGTGTGGTTGGCACCTCTCTCTGACAGCCTGGAGGTCTTCTTTTCCACACCAGCATCCAGGGGTGCCTTGACTTTCTGTACGAGCCAAAGACAGGTCCTGCACTTGGCTTGACAAAGCTGCATGACCAGTCACATAAATACACCTTGAAGGCACTGAATATGGGAGCAAATGAATGCAGGGAGACGAATCTCTGACCTGCCTCCTACAAAACAGAGAATGATGGGGTTATACAGAGGTCCCAAGGCAAAGACAAGCAACCAAGTTCCAGAGGTGGTTTTTTCTACCACTGCAGTGTTATAGGGCTTAACCACAATCACCTGCATGCTATCTGACCTACCTGACGCTGCTGCTACACAGCAGCCTACTGTGCTGTACAGGACTCATATTTTATGTTCATGTTCTGGGTATGTAATCTCTGTCTAACCTGCTCTAATGCCGTCTAAGTAACAGGCCTGCAGTGATTTCTCTGAAGTTTCAGACTTTACACTCAGGCTCCCAACTCTCCTTATCTCCATGTCTTAACAACCCCACCCTATAACAAGGCATCCAGATGTTGATATTGCGAGTCTAAAAGGACACCAAGGATGTTTCTTAACATGCTAAGGAGAAAATAAAACTTTTTTTTACCATTGATGCACTCAACTTTTAGAAGCTCAAACTAAGCTTCTGAGACTTTTAGAACTGCAGAGTTTAAGGCACTTAGCTTTAGAGCAATCACCACAGGAATGTGTTGATTTGGTTATTTATTTCATGTTGATTGGTAGATTTCAAAGCAGATAAAGATAAAACACCTTTTTGGTGCATTTTGTAGGTGAAATGCAACTCTCTTAAGCCTGCCTCTGAAATTGTCCTTCCTATTCAAAGCAGACTGCCTTTAACAGCTTGGCATTTGTTGCCCAAACCATAAGCTGTTCCTCCGAGATTGCTTCTTCTTCCCGGTCTCTGCATTCTCCCAGCCCAATCAGCATATTCTGGAGAGCAGACCTGCAATGAAGAGGCACTGAAAGCCCATGAGGACTCACATGACCAATTTGAACTGACCTAATATCCTGCAGTCAAATACAACAGAGTTCCCAGTACTCCATACAGTAATCTCCAGTGGTTCTCACACAACAGGACAAATAGCAACCAAGTCCATGAGTCATTATCAGACACGTTACCTTGTGCTTATGTACTGTATTTCTTAAACCCATAAGAAATGTTGATTTAGCCTGTACCTAATGAAAAACTTCTAAAAGTATTAAAAACAAACAAAAAAAATAATATCCTTTGAGCATGTTACCTAAGCATTAAGAAAAATTAACAGTTCTCTTTCACACAATTTTGGAGCCTTTTTCTGTGAGATGGGCTGCCCCATGGCCAGCTGGCTTCAAAATAAATTACCAGTTCGGGATCCTTTGTCTTTGCCCAGTCTAGCCTCTTTGTTGGAGTAAACTCATGGTAATTGCATTAATTCCATTCTCTGTTGAACAGCTTTGTTTCCTTCCTCTGCTGATAGCCAGTACTACTCCCAACATCAACACACCACTAATAGGAAAAGTTGTCAATGACAATAGTGCCAGAGGCTTCATCTCTTCTCAGCTTTTAGGGCACTAGAGTACTCCTCAAAATACGGCCCCACACCTCCCAAGTTGGGTACTGATCAGAGGAAATCCTAGCTCTTCTCTTACTTTTTCTCTTCTGGAAAACCAGTTCATACTGGGATGAAACTCATCCAGGCTTAACTCTTCCAATGTAAAACTTGGGAAAGACTTCTAGGTGTTTCATAAGCAGGTCGGAAGGACTAAATGGGTACATTGTACAACTCAAAAAAGTGCAATTCCCATTTTAAAAGTGTATGAAAACAATAGAAGTGCAACATTTCTGGAACGAAATTGGCCTCTTTCTTCTACTGTTAGAGAAAATAAAGGGGATACTCTTTTAAATTAACAGTGGTAATACACCCAGTATGTCCCTGAGCCAAAATGCTCTTTAAGTTCCCAGAAGTAGAAGGTGGAAAGAATTTCATGAGACACTATCAGAAAGAATTCATAGCAAGATAAACACTTACTTCTTCCATTTGTTTTCATTCAGACTTGACATGTCACTAATAATTATGACAGAGGATGTGATAAATGTCCGCTCAACATTTATAAGAACAATATGCTTAACCCAAACATGGGAGCACACAGGAAAAAAAGGCTAATCATAAACTAATTATTTCTTTCACTAATCATTACTGCTCTGAGTCATTCTATGAATTGCCTCACTTTTTTTCCTTCAGTAGTGAAGCAAAGGAATATGTCAACCTTGTTTTGTTCCTTACCTTGCATCTTTTTCTTTTCACATTCTTGTGCATTTTATTTCTCCTTGTCAAGAGTGTGTTGATGTTCCAGAACCTACATTCAAATTTTCCAGCCTTCATAAATCTAATGAATGGCTAAGAGCAGCTAAAATACCAAAATGCTGACCCTGACTGTGTTTTAATTCACATAAAATGTAGCTCCTGAGGAGTTACATTCTTTTCATGGAGTTGAATGGAGCTTGAATGGCAATTTAGACCTGTGCTTTACTCCTCTTTCACCTGCCACATTTCCAAGGGGTAGAAAAGCTCTTCGGATGCAGAGATAAGACCTGTTCTTACTTTAGGCATCTGCTTTGCTTTCATACTTCAGCAATGGGTATGAGCAGACCACCTTCTCACCATTCCTGAATGAAAAATAAATACCCAAGTTTCAAAGTCTTGACACTCCATCCTGCCTGGAGAATGAAAGTCACCAACAGCTCTGTCTTAAAAGACAAAATCTGAATCATGCAACTAACTTTGTAAGTCCTGTCTGACTGAGTCCTCTCACCTTCCCTTGACTTCCTAAAAAGTGCAGGATTCTCAGTGCTTTACAATAAGATCTCAGCAACATGCTAGATTTAGTCCTTGATAGAAATACACTGTTTCTTAGGTAGGAAACTCAGGTTTGTGAATTAAGAGATGCGAGAAGTTCTGGATATTGCATGATCTCTGGGGAAAAGAAAAAAAGCACCAGCAAATGAGCAGGGGCAAAATTAACAAACTGCTCTTTAGAAGCTGCACAATCTGACAGTTACATAGCAATTTGGAGTTATTGTCAACAACCCTATCTCCTTGGAGACTGGCTGACGCTGGAGAGAAATATTAGATGGGAAATTAAGGTTAACAAAGGGTTTCCTACTGTTGTTCCTAGTAATATAAGCACTTTACACATTGGTTCTAATTCTGTTGAACTAAGAAAAAGGAAATGGGAGAATTTTACAGCAGAATTAGATAGCAGGAACCCCCATTAAAATTAGAGGTATCCTATCCTCTGTAGACTCACATTCCCATCAGCAAATCACTGGTGCAGCCTTATCTTACCTCAGCTGGCTTGTTCAGAGGCAATCTTTTGATTATAATTGCTTGAAAATCCCATGATTTTGCCATTAGCACAAATTCATTAGCTGGTTTTCAGCAAGGTCTTGTTTCTGTTCAGGTGGAAATATGGCATGGTAATGTCTTCAAAGACAGGACAAATTGTTTATTCAAAAGCTATCTCAGGCCTGATGCTGGGAGGCAATGGGCAAGCCCACAAGCAGTGCCACTGATGCAGTACTTGCTCAGTACTGCTCAGCACCACGTACCTCAAATATTTCAAGCACATGTGAACTCAAGTCTTTTGATAAAAGCTGTATTGTGTTTTGCTTTCCAGCAAAGCTCTGACACTAATCAGGTGAAAGACAAAAATTCCCATTTCTTTTCCAGAGATGCATCAGCAGTAACGAAAATATTTCGAGCTCTAGGAATTCATTTCCAATCAAAGCCTGCCTTTTCTGCTCTTTTCCCAAATCACTGTAATATCACCTTCTTGCACTGAGAAACCCTCAGGTATTCAGAGATCATACTGCCAAATCCGCATGAGCATGGGTGGTGATGGTTCTCCTTGTTCTCACATGCTTGGAAGAAAAAAAGGTGATTGTTTTGAAGTAGAAGCAGCACAGCATGCCTGCTTAGTGGATCTTTCACCAGGATCCTGAGAAGGAGCTAACATTTCCCAGGCCAGTCTCCTTTTTTGAAGAGAAAAGTCTCTTTCCCTTGTCCTCATTTGAATGGGGAAGAACACAGCCAACCTTGGACAATGAATATTTCTATTGCACCAGGGCCAAATGGACCTCAAACATCAAGTTTTAACTTCTGCTCTGACTCAAAGACCCATGGTCATTCTGTGAGTGCTCTTTGCTGCTTCCAGCTCTGACTCACAGGCATAGGAATGTTTGCAGAAACTCAGGGGGGAAGGGGAAAAAAAAAAGATAATTGCTTGTCTCTTTTTGCGTAAAAATCAGACTTGGCCTTTGCAACCTCTGTCATCACCATGTGTGTAGCCATGGCTGCCATGTACTTTCCTGATCCTTTCTATTGCGTTAGCTTCTCACCTCATCTTGCTTTTGGACTGAAAGAAATTTGGAGATGGACCCATCTATCTGTATAGTATAGCATACCCTGGGTAGAGAATTACACACCATGAGCTTTCAGGTAATGTCTTTATCATTTGCAATTCAAGATAGCAGAAGGCTGAAATTTTGTAGAAGTTTCCTTTCTCTTGAGCAATATAGCCTGTTAAAAGGAATGTGACTGAGTGGAAATGATGCAAACTGGATAGCACAGAAACCACCTGCCAGCAACAAAAGAGCTGAAAAAAATCAGGACTTCTGGATTTGAAGGCAGGTGTGAATAGATTGGTGAATATTTCCTCCAAACCCTTTCAAAATGCCTCTGTCGATCTTTACTAAAGCTGGCTCAAGCTACATGGTCCTATTCTATATTCCAGGCCATCCCCCTCCTTTTACTGTTTCCAGTTTTCCTTCTTGGTCAGTCCCTACCTCCTCTTTCTCACCTCAGCTGCCTTTCTATCCACCTACCTCTTTTCTAAACCCTTCATACACCTAAACTGAATTTTGCCCCATTCAGCCTCCCAACAGTGTTTCTCTCCCTTCTTTTCACTTTTTCCTGCTGAGGTCCTGTATTTTACATACACACACACATATTTGGATAAGACAGCTTTCTCCTCCATACCACTAGAGCACCGGGAAAAAACCCTGAACAGAAGAGCTGTTCTTTACCCCATTCCCACTTCCAGCCCCACTCCAAGCTCAGCCCACGGTAGCTCCAGACACCACTACACAAGATGCTTTCTAGCCCACCAGAAGCTCAGGTGCTCTGCAGGGATGAAGCATGCACGTGAGGACACTGCCAGGGCTGGAAGATGGCCAGTGATGAAAATTTTTTCAGGAGATTTGAGCACTACAAAGACTTGCAAGTTTCCAGCCCAAATTTGTGCAAAATGCAGATTTCACACTTCCAAAAGTACCTTATTACTTGATCAAAAGAGAATTTCAGAGGTATTCAAAAAAGCCACCCTCAATAGAAAAGCAACCATTTCCTACTGTATT
Organism: Psilopsiagon aymara; assembly: GCA_024733675.1. Classification (NCBI taxonomy): domain Eukaryota; kingdom Metazoa; phylum Chordata; class Aves; order Psittaciformes; family Psittacidae; genus Psilopsiagon; species Psilopsiagon aymara. The sequence goes on from JANRGW010003379.1 coordinate 26,516, forward strand.
TTTAATCTCTGCTAAAAAGCATAGAAATAAGAGCATTAAAAAGAAAAGAAAAAAAAAATCACTAAAATTTTGTTATTTTTTTTCTGAGTTTGACTTTATCCTGAACTCTCCTTTGGACAGAGAAAAAAGCCATTCTATTTTATTACACTTACCTTATGGCAGCACACTGTGTTGAAAATTTCAGCCTGCATAGTTCAGCCTCAAGAATGCTAGTAATAATTAAAAACAGAATACACATAACTTTAATGATAATCAAAGCTATCAGCCCCACCTATAATCACATCTTTGAAAGAATAGAAATCAGCCAGCCATTTCTAATCACTTCAGTTCATTATTGCTACACCTTTCCCCCCCCCCCATCCGCCACTCTTCTGCAGCTCCTCCCATCCCAGCCTGAGCACATTGTGGAAAGACCAGTCACTGCCTCTGGCTGATTGTTTTCTAGGACATGTACGCAGAAGATTTCACTACATCTGGCCGTTTAATGCTACAGCACATTGTACAATAACATTGTAGTATTTTCAAGCAACTGTGTAATGCTCTATTCTTTCTGAATCAGTCAAGAATTTCATCACCTAAATCTGTGTGAGAACACAGGAAGCTGTGTTTCCCCAACTCCAGAAATATCTGCCTCAGGAAGGAAGGTATATTGTCTTTCTGATGCCTCTGTTTTGCTTGTGAGGTGGTTCTGTGTGCCTGTTTTGCAACAGTACTACAAAAGCAAACCAGTTCAAATCTCCTATGGAAATGCCATGTTTGCTAGGCAAAGTTTGCATCCTTTTAACTCAAGGGTGACTGGATCTTGAGCATATCTCTAACATTATCAAAACCTCTATGATCTGAGAAGCTCCAAAGTACAATTGTTTGTGCTGCAGTGGGAAATGAACAGTATGAAAATTATTCCCTGAATTTCAGCTACCTCATGTTTTTGTTTTGAGAAAGAGAAATATACTTCCTGAAAGTCTTTCTCTAAGTCTGGGACAAAAAAGGAAAACCTACTTTAACCTTTCCTTTTAGTGTGTGAAAAATAATATCTTCAGCAAGGGATGATTTTTATGACCTCTGAAGGCATGAAAACAGAGCTGAAATAATAATGATTACATGGATTTCAATCTTCCTCATTTTTTGTCTACACAAATCCCAATCCAGGCACCAGGAATCTGACCTGTCTATTAAAACCTAAAGATTCAGGACAGTCAAGAAAGTAATACTACTCAAGTGCAAGTTGCTGACATGATAAATCTCAATCCATGAGTGAAAATCATCAAAATATCTCTGTGAAGTTTAGCTTCTTGGACTTAAAAGGCTAGTTTTATAATGCTTAAAAATAGTTTCTGAAAACTATGCCTTTTTTATTCCTACATTCTGCTCTTCCTTCCCTACCAGCAAAAGACAGTTCACAGAAGCACTTACATATGAGCACACCATCAGGTTCTACTGGTGTCAGCTGGGAAGTGAATTTGAATTCACACCTATCTAAACAGCCCTTTTGATTGATTCTCTTGCAGCATCCCATCCTTACTGACCTGCAAGCACCTCCCTCTTCTACATAGATGTCCAGTCCTGGGCCTGATCTGTCAGGCACATCCTTCGGTTTAGCTGCAGGAATAGACTCACTAGCTCACAAGCTTGATACTGGCTGCAGTAGGCTTTGGGTTAGACCTGGGAAGATTGCGACTATAAATCACTACAAATGCAGACAGAGACAAGCAAGCTCCAAGAGAGCTATCAGAAGAGCCTGGCAAGCCCCTTTTCTGGAAATAGTTTCGGTCACCAAGGAGGGTGAGGGGAACAAGCACTCAAGAAGGAAGGGCAGAGCAGGTAACTGAGTCCATCAAGAAGACATCCCACATGACTGTTTTCCAAAATGAGATATGACCAGAAAAAAGTCAGTAGCCAGAAGCAATCTTTATACAAGGAAAAGCAGCACTGGGGTTTTGAGCCATGCTGCAGCCTGCAGTGCAGACTGGTGTTTATTCCTGTGGTGAGAACACAAGGCAGTTGTAAGCAACAACCTGGCCTTGTGCTCACCAGTGATTCAGGAAATTTTATCCTCACCACATCTACTATTCTCATATTTTCCTGGACTGGGAGAGCTGGCATGTTCTAGCAAGGCTAGTGCAAAAGGACAATACTTGAAAAAGGTGACAAAGGGGGTTTTCTTCTTGAGATTATAAAGAAATAGTTTTAGAATAGCAAGATGCTCCTTAAGCTTATAGGATACTTTCTCCCCCTACTACTCATTAGACTGGATAAACATTTCACAGCAACAAAATTAAGCGCCAGTGGGCTCTGGTAGTTCATACCACTTGTTATTCTGTCTCCCTCTAAGCTTACACAGGCAACTTGAATTTTTTTTGATTTCACATATCCATCTTTATGCGCAGTCAACATTGGCCATCTGGTATACAATAGTAAAAGATTCTGAAGGGTATAACATAGCACTTTCAGGCCATGTATATTATCAGCTCTGAAATCTTCCCCACAATAGTCTATGGTAAGAAATGAAGAACAAAAAAATCGCTCTTAAATGCTGCTGAATAGGGTAGATAGAACACTTGTTCAGGACTCCTTAACGTGTTTGTTGCATTCTCCCATGGATACATTTGTCCTTTATAATTCAGTTTCTCCACTGTCCAATTATCTACAGACAATTTAGTTTTGGGTGGATTATAATAGGTTCTGCTTCAATTCATCCAAGACAGAATCATAGATGGCTGATACAAGGCCAGCAGCAAAGGAGTGGCAGATTGCTGAAGAATTTTCAGGGTCACTTCTTATTCTGAGCTTCCTACAGTGTGTTCAAATATATTGTAATCTTACCTTCATATGTTCTGCCTCAGCCCATATCCATGTCTGAGGCAGAAGTTTTTACTTCCCTGCTTATTTGAAAAGTCTTTGAGATACAAGCAATTACTAGCTCACCTCTTGTACAGGGTGCAGAAATTGCCTACCTTTCCACTCTCTGTGCTTCTAACATGGCTGTTTCTCTCATTTTTTCAAGACCAGCAACTAAAGACAATGCTCTCTACTGCCAAACTTACCTGACATACAATCAAGCATAAGAGCTTGGGTTTGATTGTTTTATTTTAACCTTTTTATTTAGGAGGACTGGAACTTGGGAACAGTTCTTTTTAAGTGCTTTTTAAATGACAAGTCTACACTTCACAGTTCAACCACTGTGATACTGCATGTGCCTGGGAATATACTGACAGAGGGATAAATTGAACGTGTTGAGAGCTCAGTTATTACAGTGCATTAATACCACAGACCTTAACTTCTCTGTAATTCTCACATGAAGCTTCCTGTAATACTATAAAGTCTCTATTGTCTTGTACAGAACAGCAACTGGTACTTTCCTCCTTTTTAAAATATACTTGACATTTATAATACCATCAAAAGCTCTGAGGTTTTCTGACAAAAGCTCTCAAAGCCTTGCTTCCTGTTCTGATCTACTGGCAGACATAAAATTCACAGTAGAGCAGCATGTGTACCAGCAAGCCCTCAGTTTCTGAAGGGTTTGTGTGGTTTAGATATTTTTTTTTTGCATTTTCCCTCTCCAAACGTGCACTATTAGCGGCTACTTTGATTGAAAATCAGCATCAAGGTGGCCTTAAGCCTCTGTTTTGAGTGAAGGTAGATTTTCAAAGTATTAGCTGCCAGCCACCAACACACTCTTCAAAGCAGATTCTTGGAACCCCTGAAAGACCTTTTCCATTTTATGGTTTGCTTTTTCCATCATTCCCCCATCAGATCTAAAATCTGCTGCTTTGGGATCTTGCTGTGGCAATCAACAACATACATCTTGAGTTAAAATTGATCCAGATGGTGTGAGTCCTTATCCCAAACCAATAGGTTCTCCCTGCTAGCCCTCGATCTTCTGCCAAACTATGGGAATGGTCCACTTGACTCATGCAGACAACAAAGGTCCAACTTCAGTGGCTTCCCTCCAGACTACGAGTCCCCAGCTGGCAAGAGCACCCTGCTATGTAGGTGTTCAGGGTGACATGAGCTTTGGATCCTGCCAGTGGAGACATGCCTGGAGCCTCCTACAGATAGCACCTGAGCTGTTCAAAAACACCTATCTTGAAAAGTAAATGCTCCATTCCCTCTACAGTTTTCTTGACATTTCTGACTTTAAAGAGGAAAGTTGCCAGAGGAGTAAC
>JANRGW010003380.1:0-32692 GCA_024733675.1 Psilopsiagon aymara
AGTCTTCCACCATCCTTATCTTGTGTTTGCTACTTCTATGTCAAGATCACTTGAGAGCTCAACACCTTATAAACTGGTTTTAATGGAGTGACCCTTTGCCAGCACCTCAGGATTCAGCCCATGGCATGCACAGAGGAGAAGCAGCTTCTGTGACACGGGGGCAGCAGTTCCTGTGTTCTCCCAAGGTCCGTGCTGTAAATCGCAGCATGTGCTTGGGCAGCCCTCCAAAGAGATGATATCATCTCTTGTTCCTTGCAAAAGATGTTGCTGTAGGTGATATATCAGTGCTCTTTCGCCTCTCCAGAGGGGAATAAAACAGGTTTTCTTCATTCCTTAGGGTATGCTTACCCTGACAGTGATAGCAGGGAAAGAAGGGCAGGAGAAACACTGCCTTTGCATGGGGAAGATTTAGTGGCTCTGGAGGGCAGATGAATAACCTGATGGACTGGATGTCCTTCCACAGCATCACCTTGCTCAGACCTTTTTCACCCCCTAGCAAACACCTTTTCTTACCTTCACCTTTTAGTGATGAGCCAGGAAAACTGTGCAAAGCCACTCTTGCCTTTCAGGGATGAAGGCAGGTCCATCCAGCCCTGGCAGGGAGGGATTTGGGGCATTGTAACACTCTGTTTGGTGTCTCATGGAGCAGAATCATGCAAAAAGCTGGAAATATGGGATGGGGAATAACTGCAAGTAGGAGATGATTGTAATTTGTCCACCCTCCCAATTAGTGGGTCACAGCTCACATCAACCTTCCTTTCTGTGGTAAGCTGGTGCATAACTGCAGTGATTGCTCAGAGGAGCCTTTGCTGAGACGTGGTGGTGCAACTCTCACAGGCTGAGGTATTCTGCATCACCCAGGTCGGGTTTATCATGTGATTAGCAGCCTGTAGCAACAGCTTCATGGCACTGCTCTGGGCTGCAGTGTTAGAGAACTGGTTAATTCCTGGCTGTTGCATCCCATGCATGCCCTCGGTGTTTGATTCACCATGTGTGATCTGGGGATAAGTCTTTCTCCCACACTTTGCATTTGGCTATAAAACCCCAGTGCTGTTGAAGGAAGGGCTTTTCTTTGTCTCTGCCAGCACAGCTTGAGCACAGTGGGGTTTCTGGCAGGCAGATGATCCTTTCTGGTCCCGTCATACCAGCTCAGTGTTTCCTCCTCCTATACCATGCTCCTAGCATGAGCTGCCCTCATTCCCATGGCCATGATGCTGCTGATGCTCACAGGTCGCTCTGTTTCTCATCCAGCAAGGGTTTCCCATGCAGCTATTCAATCATGGTTAAGGTAAAATCACATTTAAAACATCACATTTGAAAGAATAATTGAAATCTGCATCTGCCAAATTCCTCTGGGCTTTGAAAAGCAAACAAAAAACAAGGTCCAAAAGCCACTTTTAAGTGCGGTGTTGTGATTTTTTTTTGCCAGGCATTCTCAGGACAGTAAGACACAAGTGGAGCGGGGAGCACCAGTTGAAAACCTGCAGGACTCCAGAGCAAGGGTTGGCTTTCTTATGTGTCTCATCCCTGAGTGCTGTATCCCTGTGCTTCCGCTTCCTCCAAAGTCTTGCTCATGTGTCGTGGGAATCTGCTCAGAATGTGGGTGAATGTGGCTTGGAAAGCCAGCAAATAACAGAACCCAGGGACCCTGTACCCAGACAGAATCTCCTTTCCCTCCATGGTTTGCCTCAAAATGAGGTCTAAAAAGCCCCTGAAGCAGCCGATCCTATGGCAGTTTTGCCCAGGGGCCAGGTAACCACTTGCTCTCTGCAAGTCAACCCTTGGGGAGGTTGTTCAGGTGAAGAATGCAGATGCATAGGTGTGAGTTGTGCTGATTCAGGTTTTGCATGGAAAAGTTTCTCCTTTGATTAGATTTAGATGTGTTTCCATTGTGCTGGATTTTCATTGTCCTTGAAGTGGCAGAAAGCTGGGACTTCAGTTTTCACACTGGTCTCAGTGCTTTACGTTCCTCTCCCATCACCCCAAGTCATTTCCAGCCTCTCATCTTGCATGCTTTGCATGTGTTGCTGCCTTCGTCCATCTCTGGCATGTCTGAGGTTTCTGCTTAGTTTTGGGAGACAATGTGAGTGTGAAACAGCAGTTGAAAGGCCGTGGCTGAACTAGGTTGGCTCAGTGCACTCCACAGATGTTCTGGTCAGGAGCATGGAGATGTTCTCCAGGGCTCTCCCAGGGGTCTGTGTCACACATGCTGCCAGGCTCAGGGCTGACCCCCCTCAAGGACCTCTTGCACTAATACTTTTAATGTTTGCCATGCTCTGTGCATTGAAGTGTGTTGTTCTTTCTGAGGTGTGCAGGAGGGAGGTTTCCAGGCATCTGTGCCAAGATCTTGCATGAGTTTCTTTTCTGAGTGGCTCTCAAAAGGTGCCAGACCCGCACAAGACACTGAGCTGAAGCCAGTGCTTGTGTATCTCCATGCACCATCAGCCTGCTGTCTTGGCCATCCCGCTCCCCTCCTTCCTTCCTGCACCGTCCCTGCTCCTCTTCATCTTCACCATCTCACAGCAAACCCATCACAGGCATCAGTGTTTCCGCTGTGGTGTCTTCACTTGTTTTCAGCACGTTATAAGCAGCCAGCCCTGCCTGGCTCCTTGGACTTCACCGTCCTTACCTGTACCATGGGAAAAGCAGGGGCATGGCAAGAAGCAGATGCTTCTGGCATCACAACTGCCCGAGCAGCAGCAGCGTCCCAGAAAATGGGAAGTTTTGATGCAGAGTCGTTGTCAGCTTTATGCTGTAACCTCCTCCCAGAGGAGAGCAGATGGCAGAGGTGACTGTGTGGTAACAACTGCATCCCTCTCCCTGCCAAGGCCAGCTGGTGCTCCACATCCCTCCAGAACAGCCCACAATCTGCAGGGACCACAGTCTCTGTGTCCCATCGCAAAACCCCTCCAACACATAACAAAGAGGAGCTGCTTGCCCTCATGTCCCCCATGCACTACACCTGGGGATGAGAGCAGACCCCTAAAACCCCCATGGGATCGCAGCGCTGCAGCCGCCCGCTTTCCCTGCTCCAGAGGCAGGCGCATCCCTCTCCCTGTAGCGGCAGAGAGCTGGAGCCTGTGGCCGTGGCCTGCCCTTGTAGGGTAATCTCTGTGTGGAGCTACCTTGGCTGGGTGCTGGCGCCGGGGGAGGAATGCGTCCCCATGGGCCAAGTCGTTTGCTTGAGCTATGGGATGCTTGGAAGGAGAGTGGCAACTGCACCTTTCAGTGCTGGAATCTACCCAGGCAGGATCATACAGCTCTGCTGCCTTGCTTTTTATTATTCTTCATTTATTTCCTTCTGCCCCGTGTTTTTTGTGTGTGTGCCATGCTTTAGAAATGGAAGAGGAGAGAGAAGCTGTTGGAGCTGCTGCCCTGGTATTGCAAAGGGATGGCAGGAGGATTTCCCTTTCGGTTTTCTCCCAGGGTCTGGGCTGAAGCTTGGCGTGTCCTGGTGCAGTGGGGCAGATGTGCAGTTCTCAGAGCTGTGAGGGCTGCAGCGTTTCCTTTGGAGGGGAATGATCCAGGCTGGTGGCTGGAGCCTGAATCCCTTCAGCATCACTTTCTGCAGGAACGGGTTAAGAGTGTCAAAAGCAATAAGGAAAAACCTCCCCAAGAGCCGCGTCTGTCCTGATGGGGAGCAGATTCTGTAGCCCATGAGATTGTGTTGTTTGGTTGCAAGCTTGCAAGAGCTGAAGGCTTGTGATGCCCCTGAAAATCTGGTGTGAGGCAGGATCCAGGTGGATCACAACTGTCTCATCATTCTGCAAACAGGTCCCCACATCCCCCATGCTCTCATCACCAGTGGAGAGGGGAGCCACACTGGCATGTAGGGAGCTGCATCCTATTAAAGCTCCATGGGTGCCAGTTCTCATGGAAAGACACAACTCACACTGTGCCAGGGGGTACTTGGAGGCCTGAGAGTGACATTCTGAGAGCATCTCCTGTGGTTAAAGGCTTGCTGTTGGTGCTGCGGCTGTGTCCCCATCCTGCCCCTGCTCACCATACAGCACAGCCATAGTGTGAGCTCTCAGGGAAGCAAATGACCAGGTGGGGACTGTTCAGCTCCTGGAGTTGCTAAAGAGACACCCTGCAACACAGAGGAGATTAATTTTGATGACTGCAGTGAGGTTTAATACACTGTGGTTGCCATCATCCCTGCGACCAGATAGCATCCAGAGGAATGCTGCCATTGCAGCAATCAGTTTTATCTTGGGACATGAGGTCTGTGCTCTACAGCCAGAGCTGAAAGGAGACTTTGGCTGAAGTTGCACAAAAGCTGTTTTCCCCCTTCTCTCTGGCCTGTTATTTATTAATTCCCCTGGAAGCCTGTTGGCATCGGGCTCGGCAGCGGGCACGGAGCCTTGTTGGTAACCCCAGGCAGGACCCCTATTTATCAAGAGCACAGTAAAGGCGCTGCTCTCTGAGATGTGTTTGGTGATGTGTGTAGTGATGAAAGACAGAGAATTATGGTTGAAAGATTCATGATAAGTGATTTTTTTTTCTAACTCTTCTCAGAAAGTGCTGCCTTGTGGGTATTTTTTAAAGGAAAAAAAGACTATTCTGAGCAGGCAGAGCTGCCCACAGGCTCTTTCCCAGCCCTGGGCTGAAGAAGAGCCACTGCCTCTGCACAGAAGACGCTGCTGTCAACTGCTTGAAAACAGGGGATCTAACTGGTGTGAGTCGAGCCCTGGCAAGGATTTCAGGGCTGCTCACACTGAGTTCAGACTGAACACTGTAGCTTTCCTTCAGGCCATGTTAGCTGCTATCTTCTATCCACCAGTAGGGTGGGAGAAGAGAGAAGGGCAGCCCTAAGGGTGGGACGGTGAGTGACGCAAGATTGGTCCTTGCTAGTTGTTCTGCAGATGTATATGGATGTAAATACATCTAAAATATATCCAGTGTGTGTAAGTGGTGCTAGCCCATGGAGCAGTATCCATCTCTGGCTGCAGCAGGGATGGTGGTGGGATGCAGTGAGATTCCTCCTCTGCACTGCTGCCTTTCCCTGGCTGCTGCCTGATGCTCTTGTTAGAAGCAGTGTGAGGGATCCCTGCTTGCTCGCCTTCCTGCTGTTCCTCCCTGCTTGGCTCTGACCCATCCCTTTTCCTACCCTCCTGAGCATGCCGAGCCCTTCCTCACCTGGGGACTGGCATCCTCCTCCTTGTGCAGCCCAAGCAGTTGGGGCAGCTCATACAGATGGGATCCCAGCTCCCTTCTGGGACCAGCCTTAACAAACCTAGGGAGCTGGTTTGCTTTTGAACCCTCACCAATACTTTTTCTCCTTTTCCTGTTTCCCTTCGCTGTAGGAGAAGAGCACAAGAAATGAATGACACGAAGGAAACGCTCCTTACTCAAGGATCCCTCGCTTGTAACTCGGACTGAAGCCTAGCATGTGTGCCCCTCGCTAGAGACCAGCAGGACATGCATGTGTCCGACTACCAGACAAATGCGGGTGAATCGTCGAAAAGAAAAATCCTGATTTTGTTTTGTTCTGTAGCTTTATTTTTCCTGTACATAGGAGTGCAATTACTGGGCAGCTGGTGTAGGGTTTGGGGATGGAGCTTTGCGGCTCTGGGTCATCGTAGCGCGGTTCCTTGGGAGTTCGTTCCTGCAGAATTTGAGGCCCTCTTTCCAATTCTCACCCTGATGGGGTGAGCTCAGGCCAAGGTGCCCCTCATTGGAGATCGAGGGGGGAACCTGGGGTTTTAGGTGATACACTGAGTGCAGATGGGAGGCCTTGTTCTTCCCCTATTGAGGTGGGATGCACAAGGGTAGCTCCTGGAGTTGGGAAGGGCAGAGGAGGGAGGTAAGGGGGCCATGGGTTGGGATCACTGCCCCTCAATGATGTCCATGGTGTCTGGGTGCTGTGATCTGCTCCAGTGACCACAGCGCCTGCAGGCTGCAGCAGCTCCGCATCACGTCACAGTGTGACCAGTGGCGGTGTGGATCTCACGGATATGTGTTTCTATGTCAAGGTAGGGTGTATGTCTTGGAAGGTGAAGTTCTCCCTATTTATCACACTGTCCTGTTTGATCGCTGTGTTGTAGAAAGCCCCACACCTTCTCAGGCTTATCTAACACCAAAGCATGATGTAGTCTTGTCTATTCTCCCCTGTCCAGCATCTTTTGAGAGATATCCTGCACTGTTTAAGCTGTAACCCTCTTCCTCATAGGGGCAACCATTTAAAGCAAGGCATATTCCATCCCTGGAAGTGTTCAAAGCCAGGTTGGACAGGGCCTTGAGCTACCTAGTCTAGTGTGAGGTGTCCCTGCCCATGGCAAGGAGTTGGAACTGGAGGATCTTAAGGTCCTTTCCAACCCAAACCATTCTGTGGTTCTGTGGGGATGACTGACTGTAGATTCCTTATGTCTACTGCTCCCTCCTGGTCATATTTTCTTTCCTCAGATGATTTTTAACTGTTTCCTTAGCAGGAGTAGAGCTTAAATCCTTAGGAGCACATTCATGAGTTCTTGTTCTCTGCTTTTGGAAAGCATCCCTGCCTTGTACAGGGCATCCTTGACATCAGTGATCCACCTTCAAGACAGGAATGAATGTATGCTTGTACATAATGTAGTTCTTTTCTGTGAGCAGTGTTTCTTGTGGCATCCCTTTTTATAAGGCACCAACTATATTTTATCCTCTTGGGACTTCTCTGCAGCAGGAGTGGCACAGGTTGCAGTGAGAGTTTGTGGATCAGGAATGGATTTCGGAATCCTGTAAATTGATCTTTCTCCATTGAGCTGGAGAAAGAGATAGTGGGGAGCTGATAGCTGGGAAGCTGATAGTGGGTAATTTCTTCTCCAGCTCTCCAAATCCTCCTCCTGTTTTCCCCATGTTCCCCTATGATCTGTCCTGACAATTTTTAGTTAGCCAGACCCTTTCCTTTCTCTTAATTCCAGCTGCAGCACTAGAGCCAGGGTTTTACATAGCATTTGGCTCCTTTGCTGCTGGCTTTTTCCTTTCACTTTTTTGCCTCTTGAAAGCTTCCAGTGCTTCACTGTTCCTCTTTCACTTGGGCAAGAGCTGCTTTTTCTCTGCACAGTAGGTGCCAAATATCATTCCTCCTTTCCTTTCTCCATCACCAGCACTGAAGATGAGCAGAGCCCCCAGACCAATGGGAATGTACAGAATTGTTATACTACTGAGCTGATTTTATTGTACAGAAAACCTTGCATGAAATGTCGTTACTGTATTTAATATATAATGTATTCAAGGAATTTTAATATGGAGCTCTTAAAAAAGATCTTTATAGATACTCTGTGGTTAGAAGATTGTCGCTGATTTTTAATATTATTATACTTTGTCTTGAAGAAGTTTTATTTTTCAAATGTATTCTGTCTAATGGATTTAATTGGTGATCCCATGGGGCTACCAGTTCCTCCTTAAAGATTTCCACCATGGATGAGACTCGCCCTGGTGCAGAGAACCAGGGCATGACCCAAGTACTGATTAAGTCTTCAAAATAGGGCTTTAGTAATACTAAGGCTATAGATGTGTGATTTGCCCTTCCCCAGAAGGGTGGATTTCACCTTTTTAAAACATATCTGATCTCCCTGTGCAGGGAAAGAGCCAGTGGGAATTTAAACCAGTACCAACACAGTGACTTCAGAAGAAATTGCTCCTGTTTTTCGCTGAGGATGAAAACTGGTTTGGGAGTGGTTGGACTGGATTCAGAGCATCCCAGCCCCATTCATAGGGTCCTGCAGGGCTTTCAGCTGCCCATTGGCATCTCCTTGTGATGTGATGATCTCAGTCCATTGTGCCTGCAGGGACCTGCTTGGCCCATCCGTTCTGTATTGCACCTCCCGAGTTACACTGGTTTCCCTGGGCTTAAGGTCTTGTGTAGGATTAATTTTACCCAGACATGTGTGTGTGTGGAGGAGTTTCTTGTGTAAAGGTCCCACTAATAAGTACTGAATAATGGATGGGAGTCACTAATGTAAAGAGACCTAAAAGGGGGAAAAAATGAAACAAGAGCTCTGCTTTAGAGCAGAAATGAGATAGTGAAATCCTAACTTGCTTACACATTCCTGCTGGTACTTTCATGTATTCTCACCTGACAGCAGAGGGCTGGAGGTACCAAGCATCCTTCTGACCCCACTAACAGAGCAGCCATTTGAGGAGCTGCTGAGTTTGTTACCTTGTTGTTGGCAGAGATGCCAAGCTGCTGCTGTTTTCTCACCAATGAGGATGCCAGGCTGCCGCAAGCCTGGGCAGTGTCAGTCTCTTTGTGCAGTCGTTGGGTTCCAGTGGTGAGCTCCCAAATCCGAAGCCATCGCTGGCAAGAAGCCAGAGCTGTGTCCCAGCCAAAGGCTTGTTCTTTGCAGCAGCAAACTGTATATTGTAAACTTCTAGAAAATACTTGGAAAATATTGCAGGAAACCTCTGCTAAGGCTCAGGAGGCATCCCCCTTGCTGAGGGAGCATTTTGACACATCCCCGTTTCCCATTCCCAAGAGACCATGTCTCTTCCCCCATGTCCTTTAATTACTTGGAATACAGTTTCACTCCATACTTTTTGATTACAGAGGCTTATAATTCAAGTATTTTAATTAAATAGGAAAATACCCATAGGTCTGTTTTCCCCTTATGCTTCAATGAAGGGTCAGGATAAATCATGGAGTAGTTACTTATTGCATGTATGCCACCCAGCACCCTGCTGGGTGCTTTTACAGGCTGGAGCATGTTCTTGTGCAGACTTGGAGGTCCCAGAGCTGAGACCATTGCTTTGGGATCAGGTCTTGTGTCCTACTGAGGCATCTGATTGTGTGCAATACAAGGGAGATAAACACTGGGTGTCTGTTTTGCCCAAGAGCTTGTTGAAGCAGCTTAGAGAAAATCCTCCAAGATCCTCGCTTTTTTTTTACACCAGAGTTTAGGAATTACTTCCTTTTTAGTCTTATTTTGATAGTGCTGCCTGAAATATTCAGAGTTTTTAAATAAAACTTAGTTTTTTCCAGCAAGACCTTTAGCATTGGTGAGCTGCTGTGACAGATCCTCCACATGCAAGTAGCAGCAATGCAAGATGCATGGTGGAGGACGCACCATGATGGCAGAGTATGGTTGTCCGTGAGCACTTTAAACTCCTTTCTCAGGGGATAGGCACTGTGCTGGGTTACAGCCAAGGCAGGAAGCAATGGGCCTGTGTCCCTGGGTCAGCTTTGGGCAGCAGCAATGGAAAGTCTTTTGTGCTGTTTTGGGACACCATGTCATTGTGGCCAGTCATTGGATGAGCTTTTCTCCCTGTGTGATCCCATTGGGAGGCACACTGGAAAAGGAAAAAAAGAGATGCTCTTCAGAGCAAAAAAGCGTTGCATCCTATGTTTTGTTTCTCTCATGTGGCCACTGTACAGCTCAGGGTCTGGATGAGGTTTTTTGTGTATGTTTCAGACTTTGGCACTGTGAAGTTGTTGTATGTGTGTTTCTGATGTTCTGCTCAGCCAAGGCTGGATGGTACCACCAGGCGCTGAAGAAGTCAGTAGTAGGAGGGGTCAGGGGACTTCATTCCTGTAAGAGGATCAAGTCTGGCATTGAGCCGGAGTCTCTGCTCACAGTGCGGATGGCAGAAGTAGCCAGAGGAGCAACGGGAAAGCTCAGCAGCAATTTTGGGTCCCTCTTTTGTAGGTCAGCTTGGTAGTGCTGCTTCCCAAGCGGGTCCTGCTCCACCTAAACTCATCAAAGAATTACTGTGCAAGGGCTCAGGCTAACGCTATCTGGGCTGGTGGAGATGTTCCTGAGGTTCAGTGACCAGGGAATCACATCAAACACACAGGAGTCCCCAGTACCACCTCCTAAGTCTTGTGATTTTTGGTCCATACCTTGTATAAGCGATGCCAGAGATTCACCTGTCCCTGTTCAGTCCCACCTGGGCTTTTTCCCTCACGCTTCTGAAGTGGCAATTTCTGGCAGGGCTTCTCCCTGCAGAGGAGACAGCCCATCCTTTTGGGATGAAGGAGAAAGGCTTCACCCTGTGCAGAGCCCGTGTGGCACAGTTTGGGTTAGGGTTTGCAGGGCTGCAGTGAGGAAGGTAAATTGTGCTCCATGGACCTGTCCTGTTGGTGTCATTCAGCTTTCGATATAAGAGGGGCATTAAATGAGCCTGAATCTGTGTGTGCCTGGAGTCATGAAGACGTGGGTACTGCTGGCTGGTGTCCAACGTCGGTCGATTTGGGTGCTTGGGGCCAAGAGGAGGTCCTTAGCTGCCAGTGGCTTTGGTCTGGAATATGCTGAGTTTATATATGTGAGATACCTGAACAGCCAAATCTGGAGATCTCTGACTTTGTGCTTTGTGCCAAAAGGTAAATCGTTGTGTCTTGGGGATGGGGTGGGAGGGTGTCATTTGAGGGGTAAAACTGAAAGAAACAGGTTTCCTATTTTATTACATGAGAGATATTTTTCCACTAAATTACCACTTCCTAAACTGTGTCCTGTGTCCAACTGTAAATACCCGGATGTGCCGTGAAGACATGGGAAGTTTCCTTGTGGTCACATCTGTGTGATCCACTCTGTTCACACAATATTGGGCTGATTTGTTTTATACTTAAGAAATTACAGAAATAAAAGCAATTTTACTGGATGACTCTGGGGGTTTATGTTGGGTTTTCTTTGTTGCTTTATGAATTATTCATTTTTTGCCTTTCTTACTCTCTTTGTGGCCGATTCGGGGGACATTTGGGAGCCCATGGAGCTGTACGGGAGTGCCTGAGGGCATTCTTCAGCCGTAAAAGGAGTTGTGCTCACCAGATCAGGATTTCTTGTGGCTTTTCAGAGCAGCCAAACTTGAAATGGAGCTGAGCTTGTCTCTGGCATGGGACAAAGGCGAAATGGAAGGAGTGGCATGATATGACTGTTGGGAATTCTTTTAAGTACCAGCTAATTTGCTCTAGGGGGACAAGAATACAAATAACAGTGCTAATTTTGACTGGATCCAGAATAGTCCTCACCTTATCTCCCCCAGCTGAGAGATGAGGTTTAAATAAGCCCTGCAATGACCTCCATAAGAAGTAATTATGAAATAAGTAATAATTAAATAACTTGGCCTCCTGTGGGGGTGGCACTGGGCCTCCGGGCTGTGTGTTCCATCTCCGCATCGCTCAGAGCTCTGCCCGTGGTCACGGTCTGAGTGGAAAATCCTGATGCAGCAGCAGGTTGTGTTTTGGAGCAAGCCTGCATTCATGGCAACATCTGCTCATGGTGTGCTTTTGCTGGGATGTAGCCCTGTGTGCCCCTTCCTAATGGTACAAGCAGGAGAAAGGTGCTGCATAGGATAACCCAAAACCTTTGTAACCCAAAGGGGGTTACAGAAGGTGATGTGGGACACCCAGGCAAGTGTGAATATTGGTAAAAGGCCATTGCTTGGCCTCCTCTTGAGCTGGGCTCCAGTGTTGGCACGTGGCAGTTACCACAGCCATGGCAGTGCTGATCCTCTACAGCCGCTCCTGTGGACACGGTGCTGTCTCAGCACATAGCAGTGAAGGTAAAACCCCTCCATGTTCCCCATGTGATGGTTCATTGCTCCCTGGACCACTGGGCACCATCACCACTGGGGCTATGCATTCAGAAAACAGATGTTACCCCCAAAACCCCACCCCAGTGCTCCCTGTACCCCATGGCACCCTTCAGTTGCCCCACAGGGTGTGTTTGCCGTCCTCCCAGCAGATGCAATGGGCAGCCCCAGCATCATGGGTTCATGCGTTTGCTTTGGCCTTGGCTAAACCACTGCCAAGGTGTTTCCAGGGAGACATGTTGCTGCAGCAACAAGGGATGGAAATGCTGCTGCTGTGGGGTGAGTACCACCGAAAACATCTGTCTGCGCCGGGCTGTCGCAGCGTGGGCCGGGCACAGAGCGGAGCCAGTGCTGCTGGGAAGGAGCGAAGAGAGGTCAAGGACAAGTTAAAATTGGAAAGAAAACTGAACATGCTGTTTTGTAGGACCTTGCTTGCTCTCATCTGCCAATGTTTTTCCACACTCCCCGTCGCCAGCGGGGCAGTGTGAGCATCTCCTTTGGCTTATGGGGGCTGCAGTGGCCAAAGAGACACTTAACTTTCAGGGGCTCTTTTTAGCAGCCTCAGCCACAGCAGGTCCCATTCGCACCCATCCTCATATTTGAAGTCTCCTTGCTGCCGTGGTATTCCTCCCGCCTGCAGCTTTGCAGCGTGCTGCACATTTTTGAGCTGAAATTCAGAGCTTGGTGCTGGAAGCTGCCAAGCATGAGTCTGGGTTGTGTAATGAGCTTCATCTATTATAGTTGTAATTTTCCCCTCCCCCAAGGAGGTTTTGGAGCCATCTCTGAGAGCTTGGAAAGACCTGGGAGCTTTTATACCTACCACAGCTTTGCTTTCCGGGGGGCAGGAGGGCTTGAGCCCCAATCAGAGGCTTTCAGACCTCCCTCTTTGTGCTCCTCCGTCCTCCGGGTCTGTGTCCCAACAAGGATGCACTCGCATTTCCAAATGCCTCATTTAAAAATGCCATTTTTTGCATTTTTCTCTTGACAGCCCCAAGCAGAGGTTGAGTTTGTTGAAGGGGCAGGGGGAGGAGCTGCCTTTGCAGCCATGGATGGAATCCTATGCTAACCCTGTGTAGAGCTGCCAAGGATGCCCTCGGTGGGTCACCAGAGCTTGATGCCCTCTGGTCTGACACAGCTGGAGCTGAAGGAGATGCTGGATGAGGCCAACCCAATTGCTGGGGACCAGGCAGCACCAGTTGACTCAGGAGAGCATTCAGGCAAAGAGGTCCTGGGGCTTTGCAACCCTGGACACTAATACAGAGGCTTTAGGGCCTCATTTGCTGTTGCTGCTACCGCTTTCCCATAGGCAGCAGAGCAAGACGGGCTAATTTCCCTTATCTCTACCTGGTTTTGCCCTCTGTGCCCCCATGTTGTCCCACTCCCACCTTGCATGTTCCTGCATTTGCATGCTGCTTGGGTCCAGCCCAGCTCAGTGCTGTCTGTGCCCAGGTTCTGCTGCAGCATAGCTCAAGCTGCTCCTCCTGCAGCATCCTCAGTGTTTGCACCTCATCACCCCAAGCAGAGCACCCCCAGGGGGCTTGAAAGTGACCAAGGGAAGCAAAGTTGTTCAGAGGAAATGACTGTGGGTGCGCTGACAGCATCCTACAAGCTTGTATCTGCAGGAAAGCACCAGCCCCAAGGTCACAGCTGCTGTGCAGGGGGTTGTACCTTACACAGTTTAAAAATGCTGATAAAAGTATCTTTTTGCTAATTCTCTTTTTATTTTTCATTTATATGTTACAATAATATATTCATTATCACCACAGGTGATTGCAAACAGAAAGAGCTAGCATCAGGACAGCCCAGTGCCTGAGCTGCAGCAGCGTCATAGCCCCATGAACTCAGCATCTCCTGGCAGGTAATGCCGCAGTTTAAGAGCCCAAGCAGGGCACTTCCCCACAGTAACCACATGGCTGAGCAATGGTAGCATGTGAAGCCACTATGATTTTTTCTCAACATTTGGGTGCCATGGCCAAGAGAGTGCCCATGTTAGGTGCTAATAGCAGCCCAAGAGAAGACCTAGGTGCCTTGGGTGCTCCTGTGCTGGGCTCTCCTGCTCCCCACATCACCACAACACATCCATGGGGTCCGGGCCCACTCAGCAGTTGCAACGTGGCTCCAGGAGATGCTATAATGGGAGATGCATATTATCTCCCAATGGAAAGTATTCTAGCTAAACCCATGCTATAACCATTTTATTGACTCCAAGTACCAGAGTGAAGGTTAGAAGTGACTCTTTTACAAGTCATTTTGCTGTTAAATTTAGCTGTCCTATTTTCATTATCCCCATGGCTTTGGCAAGGGTGAGCAGCCTTCCCTAAAAGGCCTTGTTTCATACAGTAAGTTATTTGCTTCTCTCCTGACAGATATCTAAGCTTATAAGGTTTGTCTGCTCTGCTCAATAGCAGTATCAGCCTTCAATCTTATATGATTAGCATCAGCATTTTATATTTGCCTTTGGGTCCCTGTTTGACGGCTTTCCATGTTGCTGAGGCCTGGGGTGTTGGGATGTCATGTCACTTGCAAAGTGGGATCATCTGATTTTGATTCCCAAGTTTCCTGATACCCCCAAAAGACTCAGATAAATGGTTCATCAGCTTCCCCCCCTGTTTTCCCTATTGCCCAGCAAAGATAATCAATTTGTTCCACTCATTTTGTGCTTGTCAAGTCCGTACAATACTGAGTTGAAAGGTCAACATGATGCTCAGTGATGAGCAATTGAACATGGGAGGCGATGATGTTTAATGTTCTGGAAGGGACATTTATCCCAGCAGGTTAAACTTTTCCATATTTCCAATAACATTTCCTCCTGCAGAGAGAGACCTTGTCCCAGACTCGATGGCTGCAGACACCAGTGTGTCCTTCTAAGTCACGGGAAGCAGCAGATGAACTGGGACTCATGGGATGGAGTCTTGTCCTTGTGGGGAGTGCTGAAGCTCTCTGGGCTTCTGGGGCAAAACATCCTCTGTTTCCTCCAGAAACAGCCCTCCTCAGCCCCGATGCTCTCCCAGGAAAGAGCTCACCCCTGTGGGGCTGTCTGGTGGGATGCAGTGCCTTCATGGGATCCCCCATTCACAGCCTCTGTGATTTTCCACAGCAATGAGCCAACCCCCCCCCCCCCAAAGCTTCCCACTGCAATGATGTTGCCCCCCAGATTTCAGTCCGATGCATAGAAATCCAGCTCCTTTCTCAGTGATATCCCCTCAAAGCAGTGCCTACACCACCCTGCTGAGCATCCCTCGCTGTGACCTGGCCCTGCTCACAGCTCAGGAAATGCTGGGAATACTGAAAATGCTTCCAAACGTGCCCAGCCCAGCCCCTGGGATCCAGCCAAGACCCAGCCAGGGAGCCTTAATGCAGGAAGGGGCTTTGGCTCCAAATTGCTGGGCTGGGGCTTCTGCGCCCACTCCCTCCCCTTTCCCAACCCTCTTACTGGGGCAGCCTTTGGGGGACAGAGGAGGACATGGATTAGGGACATGAACAGGAGACCTATAGCCTGAGGAGGCTGCTGGGGCAGGAAAGGTGATACCCTCTCCCAGGACCTCCTCCATCTCCACCATCCCATGGTTGCCTTGTGGTCCCTGCCCTGCCCGCAGCCCCTCCATCCCCAGGGAGAGACCCTGCCCTGATAAGGGTGCATCCCTCATGGGCGGATGGCTCTGTCCCTGTGGCATGTGGTGGCTCCCGCACCCTGTCCCACCCCCAGGCCATGTAGGGCACCCAGCCCAGAGCTTATAGGAAGAGGAAACCCCATCCCTGTGCAGAGGAGGAAACCCGACAGCCCAGATGTGCGCAGCAGAACTCAGATAGCATTTTATCTGCTGCCTTTTCCCTCCTGTCTGCAAGCACAGGAGCTGCTCCAGTGGCAGCAGGCACAGGCTGCCCCACAGCACGGTGAGCAGCAGGGCTGGCACAAGGCTGCAGCACAGCCCTGGCGCAATCATGGGGCAGAAGTTCATGGAGAAGGTGTCCTCCTTCCTCTTCGAGTATGACACCCCTCGGATGGTGCTGGTGAGGAACAAGAAGGTGGGACTGACCTTCCGGCTGATCCAGCTCATCGTCCTGGCGTACATCATCGGGTAAGACTCCCCCTCGCCTGCTTTCCCCCAAGTTAATGCTTTGCCACCAGGTTAAAATGCAACAAAGAGCAACAACTCCTGTATTCCAAATAGCCCAGTGCAGGGGGGATTGCTGCTGATGGCAACACATCCCCCTGGCCGTGGCCACTCTGCTCAGTCCAGTGTCCATCTTCCAGATGGATGCTTGGTCCCCACATACTCCCCAGAAGCTGCTGCGTGTGCAGGCTGGAGGTTCAGTCTGTTCCCAGCTTTGCTCCGCGCGCCGGGGCTCCGTCTGCTCGCTGAGCCACATCCAAACCCTGCTCGAGCTGCTGGACGGTGGCCTGAGAATTTGTTGTTATTTTTATTTTCATTTCTCTGAAGTGAGAGGCCGCTGGGGCCAGCGCAGTGATTTGTGAGACCCAAGTGGCTGCAGGCAGCACCATAAATCTCCCCGTCCACCGCCCAGCACAGCGGCTGAGGCCAGGATGGAGCCTTGCTCCACATCCATGGGCTGGTTTGCTTGTGAGAGGCAGCTCCGAGAGCAGCCATGGCGCAAGAGCAGCTGCTTAAAACAGGCAGAGGGGAGCAAGGGGCTCAGAGCCCTGTGGGGATGGGTACCCTTGGGACTGCTGCTCCCGCCACAGCAATTTGGTCCCTGTTCTCTCAGTGTTGGGCAATGCACTGTGCTGTGGTTAATAACGGTCTTTGCTGTGCCCCCACCGCTGCTGTGGGCTCAGCACCCTTACTCCAGAAAGGGCCCCACAGCAGGAGGCCATGAACTGGTAAAACTGGGAATTTTGAGGGTGGAGAGTGCCTAGTCATCCCAGAGGAGGGGCAGCAGCTCCCAAGGCTCAGTATAAGTGGGTACTATAGGGAGTAGTGGTGCCCATTCCTGCTTTTAGTACAGATCCCCTGGAAAAGGGAAATCTTCCCATTGCAGGACTTCTGTGTTGCTCCCATCCTGCTCACCCGTGCTTTGACTCACAAGGATAATCCTCATCCTAAACTGCTGCTGAGCCAAGATCTCAAGGATGCTCCATTGCAAAGGGTTCTGCACTGGCCCAGACTGGTGTTACTGGAAGCAGCACCAGGTCTCCTCAGTGCTGAGCCCATGAGTCCAGCAAACCTGGCCAGGGGGCTGCTCCTGTGGGGGGGAACCAGCAGAGGCTGTTACTCAAAGTACAGCTTCCTGAGGAAATGCAGATTAAGCAACCCAACTGAAAGGAAACAGGAGTGAGCAGAAGGGAATCAGCCGAGGGGTGACAGCCAGGGGCAGAGGGGAGGAGGTTGGCATAAAGCTGCCATAATGTGGCGGGATTTGGCTCCCCTAGCAAGGAGCTGCCTGTGTGTGTGGCTGCCCACAGCCCCACTAGCCATTGGCATCCCCTCACTGCCCAAAGCCCTGCTCTGGTTCCCTGCCTGCACTGAGCCACCACGCTGGAGATTTTATCTATCTTTGCAAGCAGATTTGGCAGTAGATACTGATTTATTTACCCCAGCTCTGGTCCCCCTTGGCAGGAGATGCTGGTAGGGATGCATGCCAATGCATGGCTGTGCTGGAGGGATGGGTGGCAGTGCCATCAGTGCAGAGGGGGCACATGGGCTGATGCTGCTGAAACGTGGTCTTATCCCTGAGGAGCAGCTCTTGTTTCTGCTGATAGGCTGAGATGAGGTGGTATCGCTGCTTGGCTAGATGTCACTTTCTGGCTTTGGTTGCATGAAAACCTCGCACATGAGGAGGCTGCGGGCTGAGCCACAGGATGGGGCCGGTGAAGGAAGACAGCCTGGTCACTGCCACAGTACGGGGTGATACCAGGGGACTTTTACTGTTTGGGCAGGGCCGGGTGTGGCATTTACAGCGTGATGGGGAAATGACACCTTGTTTGCTGTAAGGACAGCCGGTGTGTGTATGTGTGTGTGTGTGTGTGTGTGTGTGTGTGTGTGTGTGTGTGTGTGTGCCACATCCTGCCCTGCAATGGGGAGGCTGTGCTGCAGTGTGGTGCAGAGCTCTGTGCGCCCACCTCTGCCGGGGTCGGATGAGGTGGCAATGGCAGAGGAGAGGAGGCAGATTTAGGGAAACACTCCACCATGGTGCTGCCCAGCTCACAGCCCCGAGGGCATCAGGGAAGTTGCCCAGTGTAACCAGTAAAACCCAGTATGACACTGCCTTGGCAGAGGAGGACATTGGAGCTGGGGGTCCCAGCTGGGGTGGCAGCAGCACTGAATTTCTGCTCCCATCCACAGGTACTGGGGCAGATGCAACCCCTGAGGTCCCTTTGTCCCCTGCCTTGGAATGCTGATGGGGTTGCAAGCCAAAAGCCACCACCACTATTAGGTCCCCATAGCGTCCAGCACCCATAGGGCAGACTTCTGGGCATTACCTGGGGTTATTTTCCCCCATGCCCATTGCTTAGGTGCCCCAGGACTGGGGGTTGGCATCATGGGCTGTCCTACAGGCAGTGGGACCGGTGCCTGTGGTGATGGGACAAAACCAGATTGCTCCTTCTTTAGTGCCGGGAGCACTCCCTGGAATGGTTGCTTGCCCATGTTTATAGTCTCTCTGAGTCAGAGTTAATCCAGCAGCAGCTTGTTTATACCATAGGTTAAATAGTGTCAGGAGCCTGCCCTAATGGCTTCATGATGGGTTGGGAAGTGCAGGGAGAGCCCTATGCTGGCGGCAGCAGTGTCGCCCACCCTGCTCCTCCACCCCTCTTGCACTGCATGGTTCCCTTTGTTGCATGGGGAATGGTGGCCCTAGATGTGAGACATATCATGACTTACCCATCTTGGCCCTGGAGCACTGGTTTTTGGAGAGTGCCTATGAAATGGATCCAAAAGGTCCAAGTTGCTGAGCCCAGCAATCTGCAAACCCACCACAGGCTTTAATCCCAAGTGGCTGATGGCCACGCTGCTCCACCAGCCTTCACACGCCCACAACCACAAACGTGTTCCAGTCCTCAGAATAAAACATCCCACTGTGGAAGTCAGGTCCTGCAGCTACTGCATTCCTCGGGCAAAGGGTGAGAGAGCTCAGCATTACACCCCTCATCCAGCTGGAGGGAACTGGGCAAATAATTGGTGAGACTTGGTAGAAGAAGCTCCAGTCCACGGTGATGAGCTGGAACTTGGGGCTCCTGTGGTCAAGCACCAGTGGCTGTGCTCATCCCCCCACCTTTCCCTGTCCAGGTGGGTTTTCCTCTACGAGAAGGGCTACCAGTCTCAGGACAGCATCGTCAGCTCGGTCTCAGTGAAGCTGAAAGGCCTGACGCTGACCAACGAGAGTGTCATGGGCCCTCACATCTGGGATGTGGTGGATTATGTCTTCCCACCCCAGGTAAGAACAATGGGGGGCTTGCTTTTGTCCCCACAGCTGATTCTCTTATGTGCTGGGGTGCAGATGGCCTCCTCAGTGTAGGCTTTCCATGAGACTAACCATGACATGGCATCCCTGTAGTGGAAAGCTGGTTGCTCCTCCCACAAACCTCTGCTCACACATCACCCCTGGGGGCATTTGATTCTTGGGACCCATCACTGTGCTGTTGTGAGCTCCTTGGCTGTGTCTCCACAGGGAGACAACTCGTTCGTGGTCATGACCAACTTCATTGTCACCCCTGGACAGAAACAAGGAACGTGCCCAGAGGTAAACATCATAGTTCCCTTCAGCGACCTCAGCTTCTGTATCGTGGGGAGGTTGTGGTGATGGCACTGGGGAAATGGTTCTGACATTGAGAGGTTTAGTAAAAGCCTGAGCCTAGCTCCATAGTACCCTTCCTGATTTGGAACTGCTACATGAAGGCTTTAATTCTGCTGAAAACCAGCCAGCATCCCTTTTTCTTCCCTTTGTGATGATCAAGCAGAGCAGGCTTGAGGCTTAAACAAGAGCATCTGCCTGGAGTTTAAAAAACAACTCTCCCCTTTTTCCTGCTCATCCCTGTTTGGGACGTGGTGCATGGATGAGGCTACGGCTGCAGCAGAGCAGCGTTTCCTACAAGGAAAACACTGCCTGGAGAGGCAGGAGGGACCAAGGGGCTGAAACCAAGAGGTGTGATGCTGAGGGGTGGCTCCTGCTTTCTCCGAACAGCTGCCGGACGCCGGGCTCTGCGCAAGAGACAGCGACTGCACCAAAGGCAAATACAGCCGCCAGGGACAAGGTATGGCACGAGGCCACTGAGCCTGGCACGGGCAAGGCTGGGGTGTGCCACGGGTACAGGCTTGGGACCATCAGCTAATGGGGTTTGGGAAGGGCAACTCCTGTGTGAAGACAGTCTGAGAATGTTTGGGTTGTTCAGCCTGGAGAAGTGGAGCAGCCTGGAGACCTCAGAGCAGCTTCCAGTGTCTGAAGGGCCTACAAGGATGCTGGAGAGGGACCTTCATCAAGGACTGTAGCAATAGGACAAGAGGTGATGGGTTCAAACTGAAATAGCAGAAATTCAGGTTGGAGATGAGGAAGAAGTTCCTGACTGTGAGGGTAGTGAGGCACTGGCACATGTTGTCCAAAGATGCTCCATCCCTGGCAGTGTTCAAGGCCAGGTTGGACCGGGCCTTGGGCAATGTGGTTTAGGGTGAGATATCCCTGCCCATGGCAGGGGTTTGGAACTGGATGATTTTAAGTTCCTTTCCAACACTACCCATTCTATGATTCCTCTTCTGAAAGACATCTGAGCTGCAAAAAGCTCTGCAAGCAAAAGGTTAATCCAGACTAAACCATTTGCCCCAAACTGGTCTCCTTTGGCATTTTCTGAGGTGTATGTTAGCAAGGAAAATTCACAGTTGCCCCCTTGTATGACAGTGCAAGAGAAGCCACTGCCCTAGCTGAGAGGCCGCAGTTCATTACCCTTTTTGTAAATAGGTACCAAAGCACTGGGTATTTTGTGCCTTGGATGTCCATGGCATGGCTGAAGCTCCAACCAACTCCCACCCACCCTGGTGTGAGGCCAGGATTTCCCAGTATCCAGGGGTGTGAGCAGCTTCCTTCCCCACAGGGCTCATGACAGGCAAGTGTGTGAATTTCAACATCTCTGTGAAGACCTGTGAGATCTTTGGTTGGTGTCCCGTTGAAGTCGATGACCATGTTCCCAGGTAAGGAATGATGTTGTTGCCCCATTTTGAACCCTGGTTCCACCCGAGCTGCACCAGCAGCACTCAGTATAGGGCAGAGCAAGATGGGGCTGCCCCCTAACAGAAACTTCCATCCTTCCTTGGGGCTTTCCTGAACCTTGTTGGGGTCTTTCACTTAGAAAGGGAAGGGATGAGGTCACCAGTTTTTCTGGGTCCTCCTCATTCCAGTTTGGATGAATCCCCACCAAATGGGGCTTTCCCTACAGGCCAGAGAGCTGAGTGATGGACACAGGTCAACACTTGTGTTTTTCAGCCCTGCCCTGTTGTCAGAAGCAGAGAAGTTCACCTTGTTCATCAAGAACAGCATCACCTTCCCCAGGTTCAAGGTGTCCAGGTAAGGAGAGTTTTGGGGGATGGCTTCTGCCCTGTTCCCTCAGGGGAAACCATGGGTGTATCCAAATGTTTGGCATAGAGGACGCTGTCCCTCATCAGTGAGCCTAGGACTACTCTATCTGTCCCACCTCAGCTGGTAGATGTGGTTACAGGAAAGGTTTCTGGAGTTAATGTCTCCTGAGTTACCCTCACACGATGCACATGAAAATACAGTTTCTTTGAGCCCTCATTTTGATTCTTCCTTTTTCTCCTGAAGATAACAGTAAAATATTACATGGCACAATGGGGTGTGAGCAGCCAGACAAGATTGAAGCCCAAAAATGAGTAGAGGTCCCTCTTAACATCACAGTTCCCCCCTGCTTCTGCAGTGGGTTAGTGCCTGGAAGGGTTGGTCCCTTCCAGCTAAAGGCACATATGTGAGAGTATTTGTGATGACACTAGTCAGAGATCTGATTTGGAACAAATTAACAGGAGCTATTTGTGCTGAAGACAGTGGATTACTCTTTCTAAGCTGGTCACATCCCTGTGCTGTAGCCAAGGTTAAATGCCCTGGCAGCCATAATGCTTGGCAAAGTCTTGAGCCGACCCCACACTGCACCCCAAGAGGTGTCTGGGAGAGGGGATCCTCACCAGCAACAAGGAGAGGTGGCAATCAGAGCGAGGGCAGGCAGGAGATGGGACGTGGTGGAGACAGCAGGTCCTGGGAGGTGAGGGCAGCCAGTCTGGCTGCTGCTGCAGGGGCTGAGCTGGAGCTGGTTGGGGTAACAGGAAAACTTCCTGCCTTTGATCACTGCTGATAATTAAGCACCAAGCATAAATGATGGGATGGGGTTGAGCAAGGCACAAGTCTTACAAAACCATCTGGGTCATGGAAGCGTCACAGGAAGGCTATTTTTTAGCAAAAGAGCAGAATGGGGTGGAAAGCAAGGCATTGTCCTTTCCTGTTCACCATTTCTGGAGGAGATAGTGAAATCCAGCTAAGCGTAAAAGCTGAGGGATATACTATCCATGAGCTGTCCCAGCTGAAAATTGTTGGTGCTTGGAGCATTTCCTGGCAGAACCCATGACCTGGTATGCGAATGGGAGAGGCAGCTGGGAGAGGAGCTGGAGGCCATGGGAGGATTTGCAAAGCTGAGGAATAACAGAGGGGGTTGCTAGAAGAGACAAGGACAGGCAGACGTGCTGGGTTTGGGCAGCAGGTAAAGTAAGAAACTCAAAGCAAAGGTGGAAAACATCTGCAGGAATGTTGCTCCATAAGAAAACAGTGCAGAAACACTTCCTCCATAGGAGGAGGTTCAGGGTAAATTAGTTGCTGATGGGGTGGGAGAAACCAGGAAGGGCTGGAGGGAAAGGGTCTGGTGAGCATGTCAGGGAGGAGGTCCTGAACTTTGACATTACCTGGCTTTAGGTTGGTTGGAATAGTAGCTATAAGTTGGACCAGCGACTTCCAGAGGTCCTTTCCCATCAAAATTACAGGGTTATTCAGATTCATTCTCTTTTCATTCCCAGGCGCAACTTGGTTGAGAGCGTTACCAAACAGTACCTGAAGAAATGCACCTACCACAAAGCCACTGATTCCTTATGCCCAGTGTTTGACCTGGGATACATAGTGAAAGAATCGGGTCAGAATTTTACCTTCCTGGCTGTTAAGGTACTTCAATTTCAAGTGATACTTCTTGCTGACATGGGAAAGGGGACACTGGCAGAGCAATCATCCTCAAGCTGTTGAGACAGCTCAGGACCCATGAGGTAGCGTCAGAATTAGCTCTTAAAGGTTATGAATCTCCTTGGACATGGTTTAATAATTAAGCCTTTCTTGGAAACTCCTCTGTAAGATCGATAGGATTTGACTTGCTGGCAGCAAATCCAGAGTCTAGTTTGGTTTAACTAGAGCTGCGTGGCCAAATCCCATCCGACTGAGTTTGGAAACCATGGTCAAACATCAGTGGTCATTGCACACTGCAAACTGCTGCCTTTCCACAGGCACAGGGTGCAGATCAGGAACAAGAGGGCATGAATTTAGATGTGTATCCAATGTTTAGCACAGAAGCAAGTGCCTCCACATAGGGAGAGGTATAAGGCACAAAGCCAAGGCTGGCCAGAAGGGCTGAGGCAGCAGTGAGGTCCACGTTCCCATGGAGAGCCAGGACACCTCGTAGTACCAAGACAGGCCATGTATGAAGACGGAAAGCATTTCTCTGTGTAGGCCAGATCCAAGGAGGGGCAACGAGGTAACTTCCCTCTCGGCTGCAGGGTGGAGTGGTGGGCATCACCATAGACTGGAACTGTGACCTCGATTGGCCCGTCCGGCACTGCAAACCCATTTACCAGTTCCACGGCCTTTACAATGATGACAGTAACGTTTCACCAGGCTTCAACTTCAGGTAAGGAGACCTCTGTTAACTCTCTAGGCAGAATTCCAAAGTGACATCTTTGAGGATGCCACAGCACTCAAGAGATGGTTTAAGATCAGGTACTGTTCTTCCAAAGACAACCTTTGCAGTGCCAGACAGCAGTTCTCCTTTTAGAATGGCATCAGAAGAGTGATAAGCCATCCCTTGGCCTCAAAAATACCCCGTTGCCTTTCTCTGTGACTCTCCTCCCCCTTGCAGACTCTCCTGCTCAGCTGAGCTCTAGAGAAGCCGCTTGAAAGACTAGAGATGGTGCAGGGTCATCTTGCATATCCCCACACTTCGAACCATTCAGCCTTAGTTATGAACTGCTGATCCGGCTGCTGCTTTGTGTGGAGCTGCCACTAGTTCTGCACTAATATCTGCTGTCACATAGCAGCAGGGGTCATTGGGTATCAGCACAAGCAGAAGCTTAAACTCCAACTTGAAGGGAGGGAAACTGAGACACAGAGGGAGAGGTGCCAACATCCCAGCTCCTTTAGGGGCTAAGGAGAGGGTCAGAAGCAGGTCTGTGGCAGCACATCCCCAGGTCTTTGTCCTGCTCTGGAGGCCCTGGTGTTGTTGAGTTGCAGGGGGCTGTTAGACAATTGGCAGGCCACTAACACTCACCATCCAATTGGACAGGTATGCCAAATACTACAAGGAAAATGGGGTGGACAAGAGGACACTCTACAAGGTGTTCGGGATCCGGTTAGACATCCTAGTGAATGGCAAGGTAAGGATGGCCAGGCTCTGGGTTCATCCCTGGATCCCTGGGATGGCAGTGCCACATCCTCAGGAAGGTATCAGCTCTGTAACATAGCCCTGCGGTTTCATGGGGCCAGGAGAGCCAGCATGAGTGGTGTACTTGGGTGCTGGCCTGATCACAGCAGCCTTGGGGAAGTACCAGGGAAGGGAAGACAGAGAGGAAGCCCATTTTACAGGTCACATCTATCAGCTACGGTTTGGGCAGTGGTGTGGTCCAGAAAACATCATGATGGGTTGGGGGAAACTATGGAAAGTCAAAAACTTTCTGATATTTCCAAAAGCTGAATATTTGCCTTTTACTATATTGTCTTTTTCTTCCTTGAGAAAAGGCTTTGCTTGTTGTTTTCCACTGGGAATATTTAAAGGGGATGTATGTGTGTCTATCTCTGTGTGTGTATATGCACATACATATATAAAAAAATGTATAAATAAATAGATAAACAATATAGGAAGCAAAGTACTTTCAATTTATGTCAGCCTAAAACCAGTCTACCAGATTTTTCTGTTTGGCCTATGAACTTAAACCCAGCTCTTACCCAGGTCCTCTTTCTGTGCTGTGGTTCTGGTTTGGGCTGCTGCAAAGGCACTTTAGCTGAACCCCACCTACAGCTCTGGCCCCCTTTTATTACCTTTTCCCCTGGGCTGTTACATATCACCTATTTTCTCTGGTTTTATTCAGGCAGGCAAATTTGACATCATCCCTACCATGACCACCATTGGCTCTGGAATTGGTATTTTTGGAGTGGTAAGTTCAGATATTTCCAAGCCTTTCAAATTATTCTCCTTGCCTATGAAGCAAAAGTGATCCTCATTTGTGGGGCAAACTGGGACAAGCTGGAAGTACAAGGCAGCACAGGTGATGTGGGAGGGCAGCTCCAACCCTAACTGCTCTTTGATTTAAGGCCTCTGTCCTCTGCGACCTGCTCCTGCTGCATTTTCTCCAAGGACGAGATTATTACAAGCAGAAGAAATTCAAATACGCAGAGCAGGAGCCTGTAAGTAACAGCCCTACAGATGCTTTTGTGGGTGTGTGAGTGGGGATGTGTGCATGACACAACATTCATACTGAGGAGCAACCAGGCGCCTTCCTGAGCTAGTGGGAATCCCAAGCCTTTGGGGCTGTCAGAGACTGGGATCCGTGAATGTCCTCTCCAAAAGGAGACAGCTTCTGTATGTGACTCACTGTTAACAGCTTCATTACCTCCTTTCATGCACAGATACTCCAAAACCTGGAAACACTTGCCTTGCTTTAAGGGAAGCAAGGGCAGCCCAGTGCTTTAGTAAATTAGAAAATGTACCCTCTTCTGCTTCCTGAGAACACCTTCATGACTGAGAGATGTTTTGTGGCCTTTTATGCATGAAAACAGCTCCTCTCAAATTCACCTGAAAGCATGCTTATACACTGGGGGTTAGAAGTTGCTATTCAGCATTTTTCCTGGCATTAGAAAGGAGTGGTTCTGTGAAGGACTCACTGTTTTCTCTCATTTAACCCGCAGTCGAAGTCACATAAGAAGGAAAAGGAGCTGGACAACGCACAGTGAGAGGTGAGTGGTGTTTCCCCAGCCTTGCTAGTATACAGCATATGGGTCTCAGGGCTATCCCAATGCCCCTGGGAAGGCAGCAGGGCTCCAGGGAAAGCATGGACGAGATGTGAGCTGTGGGCTGCAATGTCTAACCTGAGGTCAGCAGCTCTTCCCAAGGCAGGAAACAGCACAGGGCAGCACTGTGTGCAGGGTGTGGGATTGACATCTGCAATGGCAGCATCACTTGAAGAGGGGCAGTGGGCGGCAAGACACCAGAAATCACTGTGCACCTTTCTCTCTTGGCAGAATCCACATTGACTGACAGACCTGCACCTTCTTCTTCCTTCTCCTAAAACATGGTCATCATCCCCTGTCACTACCCTGCATCAGCTCCAAGACCAGCAGGAGCAGTGTCTGACACCAGCTCAAGTGAACATGGCACCCTGCAGCCAGAGCAGGGTCTGGCCGGCCCAGCACCCTGCCTCTGGTGGAACACACTGCGATGCTCAGGGTGATTTAAGCTAAGGGACCCTCAGGGCCCTTCACCAGCGCTGCTGCACCCTGCCTTGAGCACTGAGGCTGTACCAGGGCATCCTGCATCTGAAGCCCCTGGGAGAGCACCACTGCCTCTTCTTCTCCAGCAGCAGTCTTGGACAGCTCCAAATTGAGAAGGGGAAGGAAGGAGAGCAGGCGAGAATCATTCCCAGTCCCTCAGCATGGGAGAAAACCCAGTTATTTTGTAAGGATGTATTTTATTAAGGAAAATAAACCTTTAGTTTTTCTACTACATCCCTTTGAATGCCCATGCTTGCCCTGGGTGTGGGGTACACAGCATTTTGTGGCATTCTAGGGGGTTGTGAATGCAAAGCAATCTGGGCTGGAGCATGAGGCTTTCTGTGGAGGCTCCCCTGGGCTCTGCCCTCCCCTGCAGGGTCCCTGGGCCTCTGGCCAGGAGCAGGGGTTGTTATCAGGGTTATCACTTGGGTTTCCTCCTATGACAGGCTGGCTGGCGGACAGCACTGGCACACTGCCTGCCATCAAGAACTGCTGCCTTATGCCAGCTCTACCTCCTGCTGCCCACAGCAGCCAGTGTTAGCTGGTCAGAACCGACCTGCTTAGCCTTAGTCTTAGCCTCAGCCCCACAAACCTGGTCCCTGCACCCTGGAACACAGCTTCCCCTCCCTGCTGGAAGATTTCAGCATGTGCAGTTGGACCCAAGCTCCACATTGCTATGAGCAGACCCTGTCCTGTGCTGCTGCTCAGTTCTCTAGGATGCATCAGCACAGGCTTTCCACGAAGTCTCTCTCGGAATGTTGTTTTGCTTCCCCTTGAGGAAATTTTGCCTTGATCACTTCAAAACTGGATCCCAGCTGCTGTGGGAAAGTCAGTGAAGAAGGCGTAGTGATTGCCCTGCCTGTGGCTCTAACGCTGCTGGCTGTGGTGCGGAGCATGAGCCTGTGGGATGGATGCACCACGCTGGGCTTGTAGGGACACAATGGCACAAGCCACAAGCAGTTCCAGATGATATCTAGTCAAAAGCATTTCAAGCCATACATTCCCCAGGGGGAGATCATCTGCTCTCAGAAGGATGCCTCAGCTTTTGCAGGCAGGGGTTTCTTTTAAGGTTATCCATTCTGCTGTTTCACCCTTCCTCATGATGTGCCTGGTGCTTATACTAAAGATGCATTGATGAAGGTGAGGATAAACTCCCTGGTCTCTGGGGGAGTCCGTGCTGTCTTAGTGGGCACCGAGAGCAGAGGCTGGTGGCATCCCTGCTCTCCTGCAGCACTCAGGGAGATGAAGCACTGCACAGTCACTGCCAAATGTAATGGTGCAGCTCTCTAATCAGCTGCAACCAGCAGAGGGGACTGGAAGACCATTTCACACAGACAAGCCTGGGGAAAATCCAGCTGCTAAAGATTAGACACAGAGAAGCAAGAGCGTTCAGGTAACCTTTCACAGCCACTTAAACTGGGTCAGTCCCCAGTCATAGCTTAACCAGTGCAAGGCTGCAGGCAGAGCAGGGTTTTGATTCTGCCAGCTTAATCTTTCAAGCTGCTTGTAATGAAAATCCCCTACTCTTTCCTAGGAAGTATTAGAAGGCAGAATAGGAAATTAAGAAAAATGCTACTTGTACATGATCCCCTGTAGTTCCTATTCAAAACCTCGACTTGGAATCCCTAGAAGTCCCAAGATTGCTTTAAAAATCGTGGGAGGGTTTATTTTCATCTCGTTGTTTGTTTTTTAAAACGCACCATCTGTGGCGGTCCTTTCCTTTGCTTTTCATTCATTTCTGCAACCAGCAGAATGAGACACTGTAATTCCCATTCTTTCACCAAAACTAGCTCCTCGTCTAAGCCAGGGTCCCAGAGCCCACAGCTTTCAGGGGGGTGCCATGCAGACCCACAGCTGTCTGAAGGAGAACCAAGCAAGTGCCTGGTTTTAACATACAGTGGTCCCTTCTGTGGCATGAAAAGGCAGGGAAAGGCCATGGCAATAGTTTCTGTCCCTCCTTTTGGCAGAGGGGCTGGAGCTGGGGCACAGAGGCAGGAGAGCAGGGCTGGTCTGCTCAGCCCCATGGGGGAGCCTTTGCTGGCATTGATGCTTTGTTTCAGTTTCCTGAAATTCAAGCAGAATTACTGAATGCAGGATAGCACACAACATCTAAAACACAATAAATAGAATTAATGGCAAGTTTATGATTAGCCCTGAGAAAGGCTGCACACTGCAGTGTCCTGTGCTGCTGCTGAGCTTGTTGCATGGAGGTCTTTCAGTGCAAATCCTAGCAGGAGGTGTGGGTGACCAGCAGGACCACACTCCTATCCTCTTCCTTTGCCCTGTTCTTGCTCTTAGGGAAGAATTTCCTGTGTTTAGCATCTGTTCTGGTCAGAAAATGACTATATTTGAAGCTGTAATAGAGCAGCCAATGCACTCCGCTCCTCTGTGACTCCTGAGCAGTGAGCTAAAGTGTCACAGAAACCCAAAGGGATTTGGCCATCATGTGAAGACTCCTTCAACAACAATTTGCTGTGTTGCTTCCTATTTATGCTATGGCAATTGAGGGTTGGTTTAGTGTTTATTTTTTAAACTCCTTGTTTAATTGCATTTTGGTTTTAACACAGTTATTTAGCTAATAGAAAAATACTAATTGAAAGGGAACCTTAAGTAAATCAAACACTGCCTTTGGTCCTTTCAGACAGAAAACACACAAGGAAGAATATATATTCTCCAGCTAATCATTAGAACATATAATCTCCAGCTAATCAATGTCCTTATCATTACAAATGCCCCCAAAAAGTCCTTGTAAGTGATGCTGTCAGGGTCTAACAGAGGACTCTTGCACCAGTCATAGTTGTTAGATGAAGAAAGAGTGAGCCGTGAGTGCAGTGTGACTATTACCATTTCACAGAAAGGAAAACCAAGGTACAAGCAAATAATTACTGAACATGTATGCAAATGTGGTGAGCAGATTCTGCCTCTGAGGAGATACTGTTATCTGTGAAAGTTACGAGGTTTTCATCCCTCAGGCATGGTTACTCTGACAGAAACCAAATGGCACAGATATTCCAGAAGAGCAATTGCAGAAAAACTTACTTGGCAGCAATTATGCTGGTTAGTGATGATGCAGGGATGAGGAATTATATTTCAACCTCTGCAGAGCAGGCAACATTTAATCATTATGTTTGTGCACAATTCCCAGCACAATGGGGCCCTGATTTCCACCTGGGGCTTCCAGACACTGTAACAATGCAAATTCAAAATGAAGAACACTGTGCAATCTCTACTATCTCTAAGCCCACTCATTCTTTCTCTGGCACAGCAGAGTCCCTTTTATTCCTAAGCCAGTCCTCCACTTAGGACATTATTGGTTTTTTTCCCTAAAAAACCACCTACCTTTCTGGATGCACTAATTCCCTTTCTCTTTTGATGTGAGAAAGCATGTTTTCAGTCAGATAAATCCTCTGGCTGACACACAGTGAAACACTGTCAGGAACATTTATGTCCTCCCAGCTCTAAAGGATGCTTTTATTTCCTTCTGTCCCAAATATGTGCATTCTCGGGCTAGATTGTGCTGGGTGGCAAAAGGACCCTCTCTGTCAGTAGAGCACTAGGCATCTGCAGTTCAGTCAGCACTCATACTCCTGGTGACGACGGTAAGGTTGTTACAGCTCATTTTCACTGCTGCCAGCTCTGCATTAATTATGCCATGCTATTTTCTTTTGATTTCTTTGGTGAAGATCTATTTCCAATTGCTTTATTGCCTATTTTAGAAAGAGTAAAAGCCAAAAGTGTCCAAATGGATTCTGAATATAGCAACGGCACAGTCAAATGATGGGCTTTTTAGCAGGGGTGAATCAAGATCGTTCCAGTTAACAGAGCTCTGCCCACTGGTACCAGGCATGGATCCTGCTCAGCTTTAAGGCAGCAGAAGGAGATTTAGTCCAAGCTGTTCTTAGAAGAATTGATGGGTTCAACTCTTTTTTCACCTAAACATACTTGTGAAATGCCTGTGGAAATGTCAAGTCTCCCCCTCATGACTATAACCCAAGTACAGGTTAAAGAAACACGCTCCTAGTCCCTGTGCCCAGAAAACACATGGGAAATAACTGGTTCCAAACAGCTACATCTGATCATTATTGAACAGAAATACCAATTTGTCCCATTAATGTTGTTATAGCCATCATGGTCTAAGCATCAGAGACATTCGGGGCTCTTTTTTTGCACTAGTTATTGCTGCTCTTTATTGTAATCGTCTGTGCCCTATGAAAAGTGAAACTGAGGCACATAATTTGTTGTTGTTGTTGTTGTTCTCTGGAAAAACCAGCAGGTTCTGACTGGGAGTAGCTAACCAGGTTATTCCATTTGGTCAAGTGCTAGCAGTCTCTGCAGAGACGATAGTTTCAGATCCTGATGCTGGTGCTAAAACTGTGCTCTAGACATCACTGGTGATTAAAACTGCCTGATGCTAAAGGAGACAGGTCCTTAGGGGACATTCCTCAGCACTTTCCTAACAGTCAGCATCTTCTAGGCAACTCAAAGCCAAATGTGAATCAGTTCAAACGACTCTGAAACCTTTGAAAATACTTCGCAGCAGTAGTTACAGCAAGAGGAGAGGAGAGTTTTACTCATTGCTCAAGAGATGCTAAGTTGAACCTGTATGAGCAAGGCCCTGCTCGATTGAATTGCAAGCCCATGTGAAATATGCCAGTATTTTATTTTATGTATGTTATGGTCTTTCCAAGCAACTTTTATGCCCTGGAGCCATAAGAACAGTCTCCACAGACACAGCCACTTCCTGGGTCCTAAGCTCTTCTACCTGGGCATCCAAGGAGATTGCTGGGGCTTTTACTGCTCAGGGCTTGAGAAGGCTTTACTTCAGCTCATGGATATATCCAGAGTCCACCATGGCCAACAGACAGCCCAGAAGCTCAGGCTGGTGACTGTCTTGAGATATTATCTAATCTGTGATCATTAGCTAATATCTAGAGATGCTGGAAAAAGGCAACACCTTTGGAAGCCTATGGCAGGGGAGGTGGAACTAGATGATCTTAGGATCCTTTCCAACCCTAACTATTCTATGGTTCTAACTTGAGGTCACAAGGCACTCTGCTGTCCTGTTGCAATCACAGAATCATCTAAGTTGGAAAAGACCATGAAGATCATCGATTCCAACTGTTAACCCTGCATGTACTTCTCTGGGCAGCCTGTTCCAGTGCTTGACAACTCTTGGTGAAGACAGTTTCCTAACATCGAGTCTAAACCTCCCCTGGTGCAGCTTGAAGCCATTTCTCTTGTCCTGTCACTTGTTACTTGAGAGAAGAGACCGACTTCTACCTCACTACAACCTCCTTTCAGGAAGTTGTAGAGAGCAATAAGGTCTCCTTTCAGCTTCCTTTCCTCCAGCTAAGCAACCCCAGTTGCCTAATGATTAGTGTATCTTAACTATATTTTGATGCTTCGCTGAACACAGTGACAACCTGAGTCAGATTTTTGGGGATGGGAAGCAAAGTTGGTAGTAAACCACAAGCTGCATTATTAATATGTTGAGTTGTTCTGAGGTATGAAACCCATGGTAAGAAATACATTTGTTTCTAAAGCAGAGGATTATTTGAGACCCACTGGACGGCATTTTATCTGCTTGTTGTCCCAGAGGGAAGGAGCAGCAGTTTGCAGTGGGTTGAGTCAGGGTGTGGATTTAATCCAACTCTTGCTCTCTGGCCAAAGCCAAGATTCCCTGGTGTGGACCCTGCCTGTCACAGCCGAGCCCAGCGAGCCTGGATGAGAGTCACTTATCACAAAATCAACATCCTCAATGAATCCCACAGGAAAGACACTTCACAGCTGGGTGCAGGGCTGCAATGGGAGCCCCTCAATCCAGGCACAGAGTCAGTTGAGAGTCAAGTAGGTAAAAGAGACTGGGAGGGAACTATAAAGCCAAGGCATGAGTCATAAAAACATAGGAGGACATCTGCTCATAGGAATTCCTTCAGCGGAGGCAGCGGAATTAGCTGGCGTGCACTGTGTCCTGCGTTCAGCCTTAAACCACGACACAGTGTTTCTGCCCACTGCCTTCAGGCATCAGAACATGCTTGTATATAAAGATCAGGGTTGACTGTTAGAGCCTAGATGAGGGGACACCGCCCTATGCCAGCACCCTCGGGAGCAATTGACCCTGCCCACGTGTGAGGTGTGCTCCCACCGCCGCCACCTCAGTGCCAGGGGAGAACACGCTGCTTTGGCACCAGGAGAACCACCCACAGCTCGGCCACCGGTGCGCCGGGAAGCAGCCAACTTGCTGCCTGTCCGCACACCAACGGGGTGCCCACATCGCGTCCGTCGCACCCCATCCCTCTGCCTGGAGCCTCTGCCCCAGGCGCAGCAGAGCCTGCTTATACCGGCAAAAATCCCGGTGTTTGAACCCAGGAACCTGTCCCCAGCCCCAGGTGTGCTTCTACTCGGGCACCACACAGCCCCGAAATCGGGATGCTTCACC